>JAXIVJ010019597.1:0-12500 GCA_036785665.1 Chirona hameri | reverse complement strand
TCACTGGTCGGATGGGCGCCGTCACTCGCCGGAGGGGCGCCGTCAAGGCTGAAGGGGCGCCGTCACTGATCGGAGGGGCGCCAGATCTGGATGGGCGCCTCGGGTCCAAAGGACCAGGTCATGCCCTGAATGACCGTATACTCTGTACGCCGCTGGTGCCTGTCCTGTTGGCGGTGCTAATTGCACAAAAATGGTCCGTGGGAGGGGAGGGGGCGCCTTCGGCGCCCGTCAAAAACGGTACGGACATTCCGTACTGTCCGTATAGGTGGTCCGTACGGACATTCCGTACTGTCCGTATAGGTGGTCCGTACGGACATTCCGTACTGTCCGTATAGGTGGTCCGTACGGACATTCCGTACTGTCCGTATAGGTGATCCGTACGGACATTCTGTACTGTCCGTATAGGTGGTCCGTACGGACATTCCGTACTGTCCGTATAGGTGATCCGTACGGACATTCCGTACTGTCCGTAAAGGTGGTCCGTACGGACATTCCGTACTGTCCGTATAGGTGGTCCGTACGGACATTCCGTACTGTCCGTATAGGTGGTCCGTACGGATATTTCGTACTGTCCGTATAGGTGGTCCGTACGGACATTCCGTACTGTCCGTATAGGTGGTCCGTACGGACATTCCGTACTGTCCGTAAAGGTGGTCCGTACGGACATTCCGTACTGTCCGTATAGGTGGTCCGTACGGACATTCCGTACTGTCCGTATAGGTGGCTGCGCCCCTGCCCATGTTATAGAGTGCAGTGGTTCTGTGCTTCTTTCTATCCTTTCAACATTACAATGACATCACGGGTTTTGATACCTGATTTTATTGTATTTTAACATCAATTTCCGTTAATTATACCACTTTTTAGTTAATTAAACACTGTAGAACTGCTAGTTACGTGTTCCTCCAGCTAACATATCATTGTTGTGAGAGAATAAGCCAGCGGCTGGGCACCCACTTATAAGGACTGTATGAAAATAAAGACTCGCCGAATGGATCGTTAGCACCTCAATACTTGAAGTGTCTTACGCTGTTCGCTAACAAGTGAACCATTTGAACTGACAGGCCAAGACCTTTGATTGAATTAGTTTGGAGCACAGCCTTGGTTTGGACCAGGATAACTAGTCAAACGTTTGGACCTTTAGCGGTGGGTATTTTAATTTTGATAGGGTGCTATCGGTGTCACACGGGTAGTAAGTGCTTATTACTTTGATTTCGCCTATCTCGATAGCTTGATTGCGAAAAGCTGAAGATGGCTAAAGCTAAAAAGAAAATAACTCTAGTTGAGGAAGAAGCAAAGCTCCCGACAGGCGGCATCAAGCTTGTGGCCGCTGTCCATACGAGGGCTAGTACAAGAATGTAAAGCGACATAAGCTTGCTGACAATACCAGATAATACAATTTAGATTTGGTTTGCCATACATTGTGTTACAAACCCTTATATTTCTTTAATTGAAATACGTTCAAAAAAGTGTGTCAGTGTCATCCAGTATTTGCCATTTGGTGTAAATGTCCACTCGTCGTGTCATGTTTCACTTAATATTCACAATAGGCTTGTTCCTGGATCCCGAAGTTGGATCTGGGATCCCAGCGGATCAATCAGCATACAATGAACAAAGGTATTGGATCCCAGTGGATCCCTCTGTGTAAAAATTATAAAGATCCTCCTGGATCCCTCTGCGTGAATTGCAGATCCCATGGCATAAAATATATCAGGATCTGGAATCTTTGTGGAACTCTCAGCTTATTGTGTACCTGTATATGGTGTCCCATGTGGATCCCGGGACACAGGACACAATTGTCCCGATCAACAATTGTCCCGAACACAATTGGCTGGATCCTGGGATGTCTGGGCCTGTCTGGGCCTGTCTGGGCCTACCATATTGCAAAATATTGATGCCAAATACTCTGACGTCACCCTTTGGGTCGTTCTCCGTTGTGGGTAAACCTTATTAGTAAAGGAATTTTGGTATGTAGTCCAGACTTGCGCCTGGATATCGATTGCGCCTAGTTTGATCTGGGATCCCAGTGGATCCCTTGGCATAAAATGCATGAAGATCTGGGATCCTCCTGGATCCCTCGGCATAAATTATAGATCCCACAGCATACAATATATCAGGATCAAGGTTTTAAGGGTTATCTCAAGTTTTTTTTCACCTCTGACTAAACTACTGCATGATATTGAGCAACGTCTGGCCTATTCAACGGAAATGTCAGGCCTGCATTATCACGCTTGTAAAGAATCACGGCATTATACAAATGTGTTTCCATAATTTGATAATTATACCTAAATCTTAGTCATACCAAATTTAAGGGGGGCACTTTGATATAGATGCCGCCCTTGAAAATTCAAGGGGGCATGGTGCCACAGTGCCCCCCCCCCTCGTTCCGCCGTCTATGCCTGACCTGTGTCGACAGCTGACCTGATCTGACCTGAGCCGGACTGACCTCTGTCTGTGCCGTGTGCCGGTTGCCAGCGGATGGTGAACCTTGTTACCTGACCTGATCTGACCTGACCCGGACTGACCTCTGTATGTGCCGTGTACCGGTCGCCAGCGGACCGTAAACTTAGTGTCCTGACCTGATCTGACCTGATCTGACCTGATCTGACCTGATCTGACCTGATCTGACCTGATCTGACCTGATCTGACCTGACCCGGACTGACCTCTGTCTGTGCCGTGTGCGGACCGCCATCGGACCGTAAACCTAGTGTCCTGATCTGACCAGACCCGGACTGACCTCTGTCTGTGCCGTGTGCCGGTCGCCAGCGGATGGTGAACCTTGTGACCTGACCTGATCTGACCTGACCCGGACTGACCTCTGTCTGTGCCGTGTGCCGGTTGCCAGCGGATGGTGAACCTTGTGACCTGACCTGACTCGACATCACCTGACCTGACCTGACATCACCTGACCTGACCCGGACTGACCTCTGTCTGTGCCGTGTGCCGGTTGCCAGCGGATGGTGAACCTTGTCACCTGACCTGACCCGACATCACCTGACCTGACCCGACTTCATCTGACCTGACCCGGACTGACCTCTGTCTGTGCCGTATGCGCGCTGCCAGCGGACGGTGAGCCTTGCGACCTGGCCTGACCTGAACTGACCTGAACTGACCTGGCCTGACCGGGACTGACCTGACCTGGTATGACCTGCCATGGACTGACCTGTGCCTGTGCTGTATGCGGGCTGCCAGCGGACGGTGAGTCTTGCGACCTGGCCTGACCTGAACTGACCTGAACTGACCTGACCTGGCCTGACCGGGACTGACCTGACCTGATATGACCTGGCCTGACCTGAACTGACCTGAACTGACCTGACCGGGACTGGCCTGACCTGATATGACCTGCCATGCACTGACCTGTGTCTGTGCCGTGTACCGGTCGCCAGCGGACGGTGAGCCTTGCGACCTGGCGTGACCTGAACTGACCTGACCGGGACTGACCTGACCTGATATGACCTGCCATGCACTGACCTGTGTCTGTGCCGTGTACCAGTCGCCAGCGGATGGTGAACCTGGTGACGGGGCAGCCCTCGTCACTCCACAGGTGAAGCCGCACGGTGACCCCGGTGACATTGACGGTGACCAGGCGATCCGGGTGAGACAGCAGCGGCGGCCGGCCGGAGGTGCGCGCCTTCACCGTCAGGCTCGGCTCACTGACGCCCAGTCTACAGAGGTGGAACAGTGGTGGAACAGTGGTGGAACAGTGGTGGAACAGTGGTGGAACAGTGGTGGAACAGTGGTAGAACAGTGGTAGACCGTGTTGGAGCATAATCATGATTATGCACCAATAACGTTGAGGTCAAATAACATGTGGAATGTCTCAGCACGTCTCAGCGCGGTCTCTGGAAATGTCTCAGCGCGGAATGTCTCAGCGCGTCTCAGCGCGATCTCTGGAAATGTCTCAGCGCGGAATGTCTCAGCGCGTCTCAGCGCGATCTCTGGAAATGTCTCAGCGCGGAATGTCTCAACGCTCGTCAGCGAAAAGGTCCTTCTACCAAACGTAATCAGCCGTAGTTAGAATTTGCCAGCCCAAAACGTATTCAAGGGTTTGTGTTTGTCGGAATGGATTTATCTTGGGAATATTCGACGGACCGTTTAATTTTGGGTGGGCGGACATCTTCACATCCAAATCGTTCATAAACAAAGAACCTAGTCGAGAATAATCAGATTTCAGGAATGGGCAAATTTTACCACTTTCCAGTGCCTGTGTGTCTACAATGCATCTGCAATACTTAACCTTCTCTTCGCTGTTATTTTGTATATATATATATATATATATATATATATATATATATATATATATATATATATATATATATATATATATATATATATATATATATATATATATATATATATATATATATATATATATATATATATATATATATATATATATATATATATATATATATATATATATATATATATATATATATATATATATATATATATATATATATATATATATATATATTTTTTTTATTTATTTATTGCGTTTCTTAGTGGCATCCAATGTAACACTGGCTATTAGACCACAGCGTCATACATGCGCATCTGCCAAAATGTAAAAGCATACACATAAGAGTGGATAAAAACGATGATGACATGAGAGTGATACAAGCATATAAACACATTAAAAGACGCCATGCGATAAACTGTAAATGCTAAAATAACCTAAAATCTGACGAGGAGCGAGCTACACAGTAAGACTACCCTTCACGCTCTTCTTAAAAGACCGCACACGGCTATTGCCACGAACATCACAGTTGAGCTCGTTCCACTTCCGCACAGAACGCACGGGCACGGTCATCTTTGTCGACTCAAGTCTACATCGAGATGTTTCAAGCAGACCGGCAGATGTTGAGCGCGTGACACGTTCGGACACATCGGCACGATACGATACAAGTGCTTTGAGACGCTCGGGCCCATCATGCTGGTGTATGATCGAGTGCATGAGGACGCAGTCTCTGTACTCGATCAGTGCGTTAAATGGCATCCACCCTAATGCCCTACGTGATGCAGTGATGTGTTCATGTCGGCGCTTTTTGGTGACAATGCGGGTGGCGAAATTAATGACTTTGTCAATCCGGTGACGCTGTTGCTGTGTAGGTGGTGCCCAGGCCGGTAGACAATATGTGATGTGTGGGAAGACGAGTGCCTGAATGAGATGTGTTAGTGTATTCTGCGGGAGAGTGTCTCTGAGCTTGCTGATGGTGATGAGACTACCGTAGCAGCGCCCCGTCACGTTGCCGACCTGCTGCTGCATGTTCAGCTCTGGATCCAAAACTACGCCAAGAATTTTGATTTTGGGTGCAGGTTTTAGTTCTGCGCCATCAAAGCTAACTTTGAAGTCCGAGGTTTTTTTGAGTGATGACGCAGTTCCGAAAAGTATCAGCTCGGTTTTAGCGGGGTTTACTTTAAGACCACTGCTTCTGAACCATGCGGACAGAGCAGCGAGGTCGGCCTCCACGGCGAGACGCAGCCCGGTTAGGTCGGCTGACGTAGGTGGCGCGGCATGAATGAGTTGTGAGTCGTCAGCGTATGAGATGACAGATGCGCGACTGGGCAGATGACATGACAGGTCGTTGGTGAAGATGTTGAACATGATGGGTCCGAGTATGCTTCCCTGAATCACGCCATGGTTTACATCAGTGGTTGCGCCGCTCCCTACTGACTGGGTACGGTTCGAAAAATAGTCAAGAAACCAGTGCGATGAAATACCATACCAGCCCAGCCTGATGAATAACAGGTTGCGGTCCACACAATCGAAGGCTTTAGACAAGTCACATGACGTCAGGCATGCTACACGCCCCGCGTCTCTGTGGGTTGCTATCGTGCTGACCAGGTCAACGACGGCGCTCTCAGTGGAACGGTTGGGGCGATACGCATACTGAGTGGGTGACATGAGGCGATTTATAGACAAATATTCCGTCAGCTGAATACTAATTACTTTCTCCGTAATTTTAGCTGGCACACTGAGGACACTGATGGGTCTAAAACTCGCAGGCTGTGATCTGTCACCAGATTTAAAAATCGGTACCACTTTGGCGTGCTTCCACAGGGATGGCACCTTCCCGGTGATGATGGAGGCGTTGACGATGCGCAGCAAATTTTACCACTTTCCAGTGCCTGTGTGTCTACAATGCATCTGCAATACTTAACCTTCTCTTCGCTGTTATTTTGTATATATATATATATATATATATATATATATATATATATATATATATAGTATATATATATATATATATATATATCTATATATATATATATATATTATATATATATATAGTATATATATATATATAATATATATATATATATATATATATATATATATATATATATATATATATATATATATATATATATATATATATATATATATATATACTATATATATATATATATATATATATATTATATATATATATATATATATATATATATATATATATATATATATATATATATTATATATATATATATATACTATATATATATATATATATATATATATATATATATATATATATATATATATATATATATACTATATAGTATATATACTTTTAGAGATGTTCCATTCGTAGCCATGTGCAAAGGCGCGGGAAACATCTTATCCCAAAATTACCACACAATTTTCAGGAAACAAACGAATCACATTAGGCCACATAGCGTAACCAAACAACACTGCTTCCTTAGCAAGCAAACCCGAGCCATTGCGTCCCCTCATCTCAGTGCACTCAGTTCACCCCGCGGAGCCCTCTATCCCTTCATCTCAGCGCACTCAGTTCATCCCGCGGAGCCCTCTATCCCCTCATCTCAGCGCGCTCAGTTCACCCCGCGGAGCCCTCTATCTCCCTCATCTCAGCGCACTCAGTTCAGCCCGCGGAGCCCTCTATCCCCTCATCTCAGCGCACTCAGTTCACCCAGAGGAGCCCTCTATCCCCTCATCTCAGCGCACTCAGTTCAGCCCGCGGAGCCCTCTATCTCCCTCATCTCAGCGCACTCAGTTCAGCCCGCGGAGCCCTCTATCCCCTCATCTCAGCGCACTCAGTTCACCCCGCGGAGCCCTCTATCTCCCCTCATCTCAGCGCACTCAGTTCACCCCGCGGAGCCCTCTATCCCCTCATCTCAGCGCGCTCAGTTCACCCGCGCGAGCTCTCTATCCCCTCATCTCAGCGCACTCAGTTCACCCCGCGGAGCCCTCTATCCCCTCATATCAGCGCACTCAGTTCACCCCGCGGAGCCCTCTATCCCCTCATCTCAGCGCACTCAGTTCACCCCGCGGAGCCCTCTATCCCCTCATCTCAGCGCACTCAGTTCAGCCCGCGGAGCCCTCTATCCCCTCATCTCAGCGCACTCAGTTCAGCCCGCGGAGCCCTCTATCCCCTCATATCAGCGCACTCAGTTCACCCCGCGGAGCCCTCTATCCCATCTCAGCGCACTCAGTTCAGCCCGCGGAGCCCTCTATCCCCTCATCTCAGCGCGCTCAGTTCACCCCGCGGAGCCCTCTATCCCCTAACAACAACAAACAACAACAACAATATTTATTTTCATAACGATGATGGTACAGACATTGTCCAGGTGATGGTGCAAAAGCTTGAGCTTAATTCTGGGCACCAACACCTGGTCAAAGTGCAAGAAGAAAAAAAAAGTGGTTCAGTTACCACGACCAGTGAGGAGGAGTGGGCCAGTTATCAAGTAAGGGATGAGAGATGAGCCGGTGCAGATCCGTGGACAAGACGTTTACGAGAGCCTTGAGGTACTTTCTAAGAATTTTTGGAAAGCAGCGGAGATCAGTGGTACGGTATGTTTTGTTGTGTTTTGGCCAAAGAGAAGTGTGTTGATTTTGGTTGTGTCTGGTAAGCCTTGAAAGTCAATGTGTAGGTGTGCAGAAATTTGTCTTGAAAGGTTGAATCTCGCGGTGGTATACAGTGGACAGTAAAGAAGGAAATGAGTTGTGTTTTCTTGGTTGTGACCGCAGGTACAAGCAGGGGTTGTGACTTTCTGTATAGAGTATTGGTGTGCGTTCAATTTTGACATCCCCAGTCTGATCTGTGTGTGAAGGGTGTTGCCTAGTTTGGTTCCTAATGTGAAGTAGTGTGATGGTGGTGGTGTGCCATGTATTGATTTAACATTGTGTTCAAACTGTTTACGGCTTTGGCATGTCTGGATGCAATGAGGCAGGAAGTTCCAATTTCGCGACGTGTTTGGGATGAAGGATCTCTGGTAGCTGGATGTCCGGGAGTGGGGGACTGTCAGTTGGTCTGCGTTTCTGAGAACTCGTCCTGTGTCTCGTCGTCTTGTCTCGGGAATCATATGTCTAATGTAGTCTGGTATGTGAGTTGTGTTGTCTTTAAGCTTTCTATATAGCAGTAGTCTGTGAATTTTACGCCTCGTCTTCAGGCTGTCCCATCCCAGTTCAAGCCTCAGCTTATGTGTTGATGTCCGCGGTAGTGTGTTAGTAACTATCCTCGCAGCTCTATTTTGCAGTCTTTCCAGTCTCAGTTCGTCAGATATCGTCAGATGTCCGTCGTAGATACAGTCGCAGTAGTCAAAGTGTGGTCGTATGTAAATCTGATAAATTGTGTCGAGTACTTGGCGTGGCAGAAATTTAGCTATCGGGTAAAGCGGACTGAGAGCAATATTAATTTTGCGTACAATAGTGTTAATATGGGCATGAAATCGGAGGTCATTCGATAAAGTTAACCCTAAATGTTTGTGGGTATCAGTTTTGGTGATTGATTGTCCGGTGAATGTAAGCAGAGGTGATACATGATGTGCTCTGCTACTAAAGGTCTGGGTTAGGGTTTTTGATGGGCTAAATGTGATAACCCACTGCCTTCCATAGTTTTCTATCGTGTTTAGGTCATTTTGGAGGGAAATTTGTGCATGATTCAGGGTGCCGGGTGTGTAAGAAGCATATAACGATATGTCATCAGCATAGAAGAGAGCTGTGTTTGTCAGTCGGTTAGAAAGTCCGTCAAGATAGAGGAGGGCAAGTAATGGTCCCAGGATGGATCCCTGTGGGCATCCAGCGTTTATCGTCAAAGCTGTCGAGAAGGTGTTTCCTATTCTAACTTTGTGTCTGCGGTCAGTTAGGTATGATTTTAACCAGTTAAGTAATGAGCCAGAAATAGAGTAGTCGTTTTCACATTTGAATAGGAGTCCATCGTGCCAGATTCTGTCAAAGTATTTTGTCACGTCCAAGTACACTGCTGTGAAGTCATGTCCTTTGTGCAGTGAGTTATAGAGACAATCTGTCATGTATGCCAGTTGCATTTGAGTGTTGTGATGAGGTCTGTACCCGCTCTGCATGTCAGAAAGGAGTGAGTTATCAGTTAGGTGATTGTAGATGTGTCTAAATACGATTTTTTCCAAAACTTTTGAAAGGCAACAGAGTAGGCTAATTGGCCTGTAATTATGGGGATCAGATGCTGATCCCTTGCCTTTAAAAATTGGTGAAATGTTGGCTTCTTTCCAAAGATTGGGGAATTTAGAGTCAGTAAGAGACTTATTAAAGAGTTTAGTCAATGGTTTAGCTATGAGGATTGCAGCCATTTTAAATATTTTTGTAGGGAGTTGATCTGGGCCTGTTGATTTATGCGGATCCATAGAGTTCAGTACTGACAGGACCTCTTGTTCAGTGACAGTTATATGATTGAGAGCAGGTACAGTCTCAGGTCTTGGAGCGGGATGTGGAAGGGTCGGTGTTGTGGGAAGTTGAGTCTGTGCAACAAAGTGTCTGTTGAGAGCTGTGGCCTTTTCCTCGTCAGTTGTCGCCATGTGCTGACTGTGTGTTTCGAGTGGTGGTATGCTTGTACAGTGCGTGGGTGTTATTGTCTGTTTTAATATTTTGTGGTACTGGTATGGATTGTGTTTGTGTGTGAGAAGCTTGTGAACCTGTTTTGTCGTGTGCTGGTCTTTGCAGTCTTTGTTGAGTTTGGTTACAAAGTTCCTCTGTAGTCGCCATGCTTCCCAGTCATGAGTCAGGTCAGTTTGTTTCGCTATTTTAAAGAGTCGGTCACGTTTATTCATGTGATGTTTCAAATGTCCAGTCATCCACGGTTTATCCCTCGGTCTTATGCATATTATTTTCCTAGGGATTGCTTTATGAGCGGCTGCTAAGATTGCAGAAGTAAATTTTTCGGTAGCAATATCTATATCGTAACAGAGTATGTCTTCCCAATCGGTAGTCTGTATGAGTCTAGTTAGTTTGTCTGCGTCAAGTCTGCTGTAGTCCCATATTGTCCTGGTCTGAGTGGGCGTGGGAGATGATGGTAGGTTTGTAGATACAAAAATGGGAAGGTGATCCATTTTACCAAAAGAAGACAGTGTCCCCTACGCTAGTTACCATATCTTTATTGTTGGTTATGGCGAGGTCTCTAAGATTTGCTACTGTTTCTGTTATTCTTGTTGGGGATGTAATTAGTTGAGCGAGTTCTAGTGTATCTAATGTATGACTAAATCTCATATCGAAGGGTGTTATTCCACTATTACCTGTGTTTGGTCCAGCGTTCTGGGCGTATTTGTTTTCTAGGAATATGTTGCCAGTGTTAAAATCTCCTAGTACGAATATTCCTAGTGGTGAAAGTGAGTTGGCTAAGGCAATGCTTTCAATGAATCTGACATTAAAGCCTTCTAACCTATCAACTGTAAGGCCTGGTGGAAGGTAAAGACTGCATAGGATTATTGATTTTCCGTTTAGTGATACTTTTGCCCATACCCAGTCTTCTCCTTCAATTTCTAAGTTGTGTAGCCTCTTTATTGCTAAATTAGTGCGGGGTGTATATAGCAGTGCCTCCACCGTCTCTATTTCTATTGTTTAAATAAGGCGTATGGAAATCTGGCAGCTCATATTGACTAGGGTGGACTGAATCGTCAAGTTTTGTCTCGCTAACCATCAAAATGTCTACATTGTTTGCGTTTACAAATACTGACAGTTCGTCTAGTTTGGATGGAATGCTATTGATGTTAACGTGGCAAATGTTTAGGCTACTGATGCTCGGACCAGGATTGGTTTCGATACCGCTGATTATGAGTAGTAATGCTGTAATGAGGCATTTCCCCAGAATCTCCCATTGACGTACTGTGATGTGTTTTGTGGTGATGTTTTGCGGTGATGCTATGGTGTGTTTTGTGTATACTGGGGATGTCAAGAGTTGTGTTGTGTTGTGCGCTACTACTGAAATGTGGAGTAGTTTGGTTACGCTGCAAATGTGTGAACGGAGCTGGAAAGGGAAGATGTCATGCTCCACAGATCCGCACCGGCCTGCAAGGTAATGACCGACCATTAGCACAAGTCAAACGAACCGTGGTGGCCGGGCTCGACAGGGGAAATAATTTACACGATACAATCAAACAAGTGGAGAACAGTACAACTTGAACCAGTTTTGCTTTAACTTTACGATAACAGTGAACAAGTGGAGAGCAATACAACTTGAACGAGTTCTGCATTAACTATACGATAACAGTGAACAATAAATTACCTCGGTGTGCAGTGAAACATGGAACACAGGTCTGAGGGCAAACCAGCGGCAGCACCACGGCGGGGGCGGTGTAGGTTCCGGTTACACGTACGTCAGCGTCTGTCGCTGTCCTAGTGGTCCCACTCGCAAAACCAGCAGCATCACTTGAATACAGCGAACCTCACAGCAACGCCAAACCCACTAATATACTATAATAGTATACGATAACATATACACAAACAGGTGAACAGCAGTACAACAGTTACGGTAAACATTATTAGGTATGCTTGGAAACTAAACGCAAACTGCAGTCATCAAAAATTAACATTATATCCAAACCAAGGCGATAATATCACAGCGAGGCCACGAACGGCAAGGCAACAAACCAGCGGTAGCACCTCCGGCGGAGCGGTGTAGGTACCGGTTACACTCACGTCAGTCAGTGTCTGCCACTGTCCCAATCGCAGAACCGGCGGCGTCACTCCCACACGACCCACACAGCACCGCCCCGCCCACATCACCGGGGCCGCCACCGCGGGACTGATCGCCGCTCGCGGCCTGACCTGGGCGACCGCAGCACCGCAGCGGCGCAGCCAGGCACCCGCAAAGGGGCGGCCGGCGCCTCCGCAGACAAGTGTCACACTGCTCCGCAGCCAAGGGTCTGCCGGCGGCAGCGACGTGACTAGCGCGTGGAACCGCTACCGGCACGTGCGCTGGTTTCCCTGCGAGACTTCCTTGTAACAGGCACAAAGCCGTCGCTGCTGTCGCCTCTTCCTTCAGCGGCTCCTGTGGCTGCAGGGTCTCCGCGGCTGGCGGCAGCGGCGGAGTTAGGTCCTGGCGAAGGGGGCGGCGGAGAGTTGCCGCCGACCAGACGGACCAGGTCGTCCAGCGAGCGGATCACTGTGGTTGGGTCGCCGTTTCGTACCTTCGCCTTGAGCTGGCCGGCGTCAGACCAGACAGCCCAGAGACGGCCGTCCTTCCTCAGCTGACGTCCCCGGTACATAATCTCTTGATTCGTCTTGGTC
>JAXIVJ010019596.1:0-15000 GCA_036785665.1 Chirona hameri | reverse complement strand
AAAAGACATTTCGACTTTTTCACATGTCGGCAAAATCACATTTCTACCTTTTCACATGTCGACAAAAAGGCATTTCGACAAAAAGGCATTCGCCTTTGTGCTTTCGGCATATTCACATGTCGTCAAAAAACATTTCGTCAAAGTGTCCTTCGACAATATGCATTCGCCAAAATGACATTCGGCAAAATGACATTCGCCAATGTGTCCTGTAACCGAACTATTGGACTGCCATCTCTCCGAGCAATAGAGCAGGGCAATCTCTTGATGGCTCGTCGGACCCAGACTGTAACCGAGTAGATCGGATATCCCCGGCAATACAGAGTGCAACCATTTATCGTCAGACGGCGGGACGGCTCCTTATCGGCCGCCAAAGCGATGGCTGGGGAGGCTTGCACGCGGGCAGCTCTGTGCGGCGATAGAGTGGTCCAATCAGTCACACTCTGACAGCTCCCCTTCCTCCGCCCTTCCGGTCGGGCGACGCCCGCCGGCTGCGCCAGCCAGCCGGACCTGCCGCCCACCATAACAGCACCGCAGAGCGGCCGCAGCCGGCGGGCGGCGCAGCTCCCTCCCCATCCACCGCCCGTCTGCCTGTCATCCGGTCACGAGCACCCGGGCAGGGGAGACGGGCCCCACTGCCGCCTCTCCACAGTGTCTCTCCAGGAAATCGGCCTCGGATGACAGGCCGGCCCGCGGCTGGCCTTGGCTGACCGACGGCTATCGGGCCGCCGCAGTGGAATGTGTCCGAACTGCCGGCGGATTTGCCGCCACCCGTGATGGGTGGGGGTCCACCGCCACCGCGATGTTGATGGAAACCACCGCAGCACGTGAGGGCTTAATCGGAATCGAATGGAATCGGAATGTATCGGAATAATCGGAATGTAATGGAATCGATGTGAGGTGAGCAGCTTGGTGACCAATCCGATCACGCGCCAGTAGAGTGGAAACCTCAGCATGACACGTTCGGAGACAAACATGAGACAAATAAACTGACAAAGCGAAACGTTGTGATCGTCTGAAGGGCTTCGCTTGGAACCCAACAGGAGATCTAAGAACTATCTTCAAAAAATAAAACAGCAATTCTCAGCAGAAATTTAGCAGATTTGCAATGTGCTCCAAACACCGATCCCACAAGTGAAGTTTTGACTGCATGTCCGACGGTATGAGGTCAAAGCCGAGATGCTTCATATAAAGCAGCTTAGGGACCCACTACCTTCGGCTATCTCAGATGATGTTCTGGCTTCCAGAGCATCATTCTGTCATGGAATAAATTCAGCATCAGGCGCCGCGGCCAGTTCGCTTCCCACACCATCAGGTACATAGACAGGATTTTTATCATGGGGGGGGGGGGGGGGGGCGGCGTCGGTGGCAGAATCAAATTTCTCTCCTCAACCATATGTTGTTGACCGGGGGGAGGGGTAGGGTCGGGTCGTCAGAGAATCTCATATCAATTTGTTCATGCGGGGGGGGGCATGGCCCCGGTCCCCCCCCCCCCCTCCTTGGCTACGTCCCTGAACATCATGGTGTTGGCTGTGGGCACTCGAGTCTGATAGTTGGTAAGTCTATGAGCTGAGTGTTTTATGTTGGTGGCACATATATTGCACAAGTGGGGTCAAACCTTTTGAAATGGGAGGCTGAAGATGTCGGGCAATGCTCAGTTACCCTTTTCACTGAACAAGTCGTAGGATGAGGCTAAGAATGCCCATTTGTCCGGTATAGTATTCGGTTTAGGCGAACAATGACAACAGTATGAAAACAATTCTTTTCCAGGATTTTGTGTTAGTTTTCACCTAACATAATCTTTGCTCAGTTTTTAGATGAATGTAATTTTTATTACAAAAGCCTCAAGCCTGTCATTGTTTTATACACCGTGCGGCCTATTTTCTCTTCTGACGCGTCAGTGCTGTGTATTTACTGAACACCCAGCCAGTGGCCATTGTTTCTGGAGCGGCCCGCTTCTTTCATTGTCGCCTTTGACCCTAGCAGCTCTGTTGTGCAACGTCCGGTGTCTCCGCCAAGCCTCAGACGCTGGGAGACGCTGGGAGACGCGCTGGATTCCCACCCGCCGCCGCCGCCGCCGCCGCCGCCGCCGCCGCCGCGCTGCTGACGCCCCTCTCCTCGCTCCGCCCGCAGGTCCGCCGGCGGCCACAGTCTGCGGCCAGCGCTCGTGTCATCGACACCGACACGGCAGGAGTCGGCGCGGGCGGCACGCACACCGACGCCGTCGCGGGGACAGCGAGACCGACGGATCGGCGCCGACGGGCCGGCCGTCTCTGATTAGAGCTGAGTGGCACACCGCGAGAACAGGCTGCACCAGGTCCGACGCACTCAGCAGGTCCAGTGACGGTCCGGTGACGCTAAGTGACGGTCCGGTGACGCTCAGTGACGGTCCAGTGAAAGTCCAGTGACGTCCACCGAGGGTCTAGTGACGGTCCAGTGACGGTCCAGTGACGCTCCGGTGACAGTTCAGTGACGGTCCAGTGACGGTTCAGTGACCTTCAGTGACGGTCCAGCCCAGTGACGGTCCAGTGACAGTCCAGTGACGCCGCGGTGCTGCTGCGGGCAACGATGGTGCTGCGCTCCAACATGGAGCACGAGGACCTGATCCGAGAGATGCCCCACATCGAGCGGCTCTCCACCCAGGAGAGGCTCAAGCTGGCCAGGAGACGGCGCAAAGAGCAACTCCGACGCTTCCTGCAGCGAGAGAAGGAGGCCACCAGTAAGAGGAACAAGGGCACCGAGAACAGGACGCAGCGCAGGAGACAGAAGGCGGGCAGGCTTCGCTTCGTCGACAGTGTCATGCTGCTGGAGGCCGCCGCCAGGAGCGACATCGACGAAGGTAGGTTGGCTGCTGCTGCTGTTGATGCTGCTGTTGATGCTGCTGTTGATGCTGCTGTTGATGCTGCTGGTGGTGGGTGAATGGTGAATGGTGAATGGTGATCATGTTGGTGGCGATGGTATCTATTTTTAGGTCATCATATCACTATTGCCAGCGTGATAGGGAAGCACTTAGCTCGTACATTCTTCATAATTTTGTTGTATTCCATTCATCATTCGGTGACATGCAAGGCCGCTTTCTTTCCATAGCACTCCGTGCTGACTGCATGTGGCAAGGGGGCGCATACAATCTAATCCCTCTCTGTGCCTTATCCCCCATACAATCGAATCTCTCTCTGTGCCTTATCCCACATACAATCTAATCCCTCTCTGTGTCTTATCCCACATACAATCTAATCCCTCTCTGTGTCTTATCCCACATACAATATAATCCCTCTCTGTGTCTTATCCCACATAAAATACCCTCTCTGTGCCTTATCCCACATACAATCTAATCCCTATCTGTGCCTTATCCTACATACAATATAATCCCTCTGTGTGCCTTATCCCACATGCAATATAATCCCTCTCTGTGTCTTATCCCACATACAATATAATCCCTCTCTGTGCCTTATCCCACATACAATATAATCCCTCTCTGTGCCTTATCCCACATACAATCTAATCCCTCTCTGTGCCTTATCCCACATACAATATAATCCCTCTCTGTGCCTTATCCCACATACAATCTAATCCCTCTCTGTGCCTTATCCCACATACAATATAATCCCTCTCTGTGCCTTATCCCACATACAATCTAATCCCTATCTGTGCCTTATCCCACACACAATCTAATCCCTCTCTGTGCCTTATCCTACATACAATCTAATCCCTCTGTGTGCCTTATCCCACATACAATATAATCCCTCTCTGTGTCTTATCCCACATACAATATAATTCCTCTCTGTGCCTTATCCCACATACAATCTAATCCCTCTGTGTGCCTTATCCCACATACAATCTAATCCCTATCTGTGTCTTATCTCACATACAATATAATCCCTCTCTGTGTCTTATCCCCCATACAATCTAATCCCTCTCTGTGCCTTGTCCCACATACAATCTAATCCCTCTCTGTGCCTTATCCCACATACAATCTAATCCCTCTCTGTGCCTTATCCCACATACAATCTAATCCCTCCTGTGCCTTATCTCACATACAATATAATCCCTCTCTGTGTCTTATCCCCCATACAATCTAATCCCTCTCTGTGCCTTGTCCCACATACAATCTAATCCCTCTCTGTGCCTTATCCCACATACAATCTAATCCCTCTCTGTGTCTTATCCCACATACAATATAATTCCTCTCTGTGCCTTATCCCACATACAATATAATCCCTCTATGTGCCTTATCCCACATACAATATATTCCCTCTCTGTGCCTTATCCCACATACATCCTAATTCCTCCCTGTGCCTTGTCCTACATACAATATAACCCCTCTCTGTGTCTTAGGAGCATTCTGTATTGTTCGTTTCAGTATACGCAGTTATCAATCTTTGCTGACTGCTATCATTTTTACTTGTCTTTACCTGCATTTTCTTATTCTCGTATGTTTACCTTCTCTCACTAGGCCTTATAGTCTACTCAGTATCCATCCTCCGTCATTCCGTGTCTTCGTGCTGTTTGCTCTCGATGTTGTGTGTAGGCACCTACCACTGTGTTATCAGTGGCAGCACCCGCAAGGAATGTGTTCTCTACGTTGAGCGCCGCAGCTTCTTCGGCTGTCGACAGCTCTCGATCGGGGCTGCAGTGCCACATGAACCGTTGACCGGGAGATCGGTCGTCGGTCGTCGTCGTCGTCGGTCGTCGGTCGTCGGTCGTCGGTCGTCGGTCGTCGGTCGTCGGTCGTCGGTCGTCGGTCGTCGGTCGTCGGTCGTCGGTCGTCGGTCGTCGGTCGTCGGTCGTCGGTCGTCGGTCGTCGGTCGTCGGTCGTCGGTCGTCGGTCGTCGGTCGTCGGTCGTCGGTCGTCGGTCGTCGGTCGTCGGTCGTCGGTCGTCGGTCGTCGGTCGTCGGTCGTCGGTCGTCGGTCGTCGGTCGTCGGTCGTCGGTCGTCGGTCGTCGGTCGTCGGTCGTCGGTCGTCGGTCGTCGGTCGGCGGTCGGCGGTCGGCGGTCGGCGGTCGGCGGTCGGCGGTCGGTCGGTCGTCGGTCGTCGGTCGTCGGTCGTCGGTCGTCGGTCGTCGGTCGTCGGTCGTCGGTCGTCGGTCGGCGGTCGGCGGTCGGTCGAACAATTAGGCGAGATTTGTTCTGCTATCGGCCGTTCCGGCCCGTCGATTGACCCATCTATGGGCTAATATCCGTCCCAATGGTTGTCCATCCCGGTGGTCATGGCATGACATTGGATTCGTGACGTCATCATCTCATCTGTCGGCCAGTCCTGCTTTGTGACAACCAGTGTGATGGTTTGATCTCGGTTCCCCGGCAGGACTCGTAATTAGAACTGCCATTTTTCTACCCGCCGACACCCGCCACAAGCGAGTGCGGGTTTCATCTATCTGCATGGGTATCAGTGGGTAGAAGCTACTATACTTCCTCTCATACTAGAACTTGCCAAGAGAGAACAAAACATATTTATATTCAAATTTTATCAGGCAATCTAAACATAGGCAGAAGTTGAATGGTAGAACATATTATACCATGTATAGTAAAATGGTATAGCATGCAATATGCTGCAAAGCAAAGACGGGCCCAGAATGGGAAAAGGTTAGTTTGTGAGGGCTAAATACCAAAACGTTTCATCCAATTAAAAAACAAAAAACTCATTGGATCTCGCTTCCTTATGCAGTGATAGCAGATTTAAAACCAGCTGCCCTTAGTAAAAGTCGCGTAGATTTTCTTTTAAATCATGAAATATGTCAATATTTTGTCGCTTTCCGGCGTTTTGGGGAGCATAGCCCCTTTGCCACCAACCCCCTTTGGATCCGCCAGTGCTGCCAGGAACAAACGTTTCGGAAACACTGTCGTGAAAGAAGAGAAACATGAAGATAAATATGGTAAATGGCATTACTGATGCCATTTCAAGACGGGCAAAGGTAAATGACATTTTAAAAAGTGTAATACTCAAGTCAACGCGTTCTTGTGGATAGGTGTTTGAACGTCATAATATGCAATTAACTTCCGCAAAAATAGGTAAGCTTTGCAGTTTTTTTTTTAGTAGGAAGTGGAAACCTTTGTCTCGTCAATCCAACAAAACGAAGCCGCAGTTTTGAAGCAAATGGATATGGTATGTGCACATTCTAAGCAAGTAACTATCTTTGTCAGGGCCTCCTCTAGCATGTTAACTGGGAGGAGGCAGTCGAGCTGACATCGGGTCACTGCCCTGGTTTGCCCTGGTTTTCTCGCAGATCCGGTACTGTATCTCGATATACGGTAACGGCAAGAAGAGGAAATTCTGTCGACTTCAGAAAATCATAAACTATGCTGCTAGAGTACTTTTTGGCCGACGGAAGTACGACCATGTGTCGGATCTGCTGGGGAGGCTGGGGTGGCTCGGCGCGGAGGGCATGGCCACTTACCACACACTGTGCCTCACGCACAAGGTGCGATGCTGCGGCGAGCCTGAACAGCTGGCTGCGAGTATGTCCACCGTGGCAGAGGCCCGCGCTACCGAGCGGGCCACGCGACAGGACCACATGTTGTTTGTTCCCCGGTCACGCACGGAGATGGGACGGCGGCGTTTTGCCTGCCGGGGACCAGCGCTGTATAACGCCCTGCCACGCGACCTTTTAGGACTGCCCGTGCCGCTGTTTCGTCGCCAGGTGCGGCGACATCTCGCTGCCGTTCCGCGGGCACCGGACTGACCGACGCGGCGATTCTCACCGTCATGCCGACGGGTTTTAGTTGACTGATTGTATGTGTATGTGTGTGTATGTGTTCGCGTGTGTCGGTGTTTTTTATTCTTGTTTTTACTTGTGTGATTTTATTGTATGCTTTTTCTGACCATGTTTCCTGTGTTTTTAAACTATGATGAGAGGTTATAATAGCCACAGGCACATGTAGACGGCCTTAATAAAAGTCTGTACTGTATCTGTATCACTGGGGGGGGGGGGGGGGGGGGGCATAGCTGGCATTTTTCGACATTCGGTTCGACCATTGGCGGCGGATTGTAGTTTCAGGGGTGGAGGCAAAGCAATCTCCTAGGCGTCAGGGCCTTTTTTGAGACTGTGGGCCCTTCCTGTGGTCAGCCGGTCAGAGGCCTAGGGAAGCCATCGGCGGGTCTTGATAAAGTATTTCAACTAATCAGAAAGAGGCCTCGGTCAGGCTTTTACAGTGCCCTGGGTCGTATGCCCTCGAGTGACCGGTCATATGTCCTCGGCTGGTCTGAGAGGGCATTTCACAGACCTACCTGAGAGCTTGGTCAAATAGGTCCCAGACGGGTCACAAGAGAACTCGACCGACCTAAGAAGGCCCTCGGCTTGTGTAAGAGGGACTTTCATAGGCAGCATGAGAGTTGCATAGGCCGCTTTAAGAGGCCCTGGGCCAGTCTAGGAGGGCCTTAGCTAATCTGAGAGCCTGCGGCTGATCTGAGTCGGTATTTTCCCAATCTGAGAGCGCCTTATGTCGATTTGAGAGGGCCCTCGGGTCGGTCTGAGAAGGCTTCTGTCGGACCTGAGAGGGTCCTAGGCCGATCTGGAGGTGCTCTTTCAGACTTCAGAGGGCCATACGGTGGCCCGAGAGGGCCCTCCGGCGGCCCGAGAGGGCCCTCGGTTGGTCTGAGAGGGGTATTAAAAGTTCGGTAACGATAATGGCAATACCTAGTCAACGAAATACTGCAAAGTAAAGAGGGGAGGCAAAATAGACCCACCGTATCACGTGTATTAAGTTGACTGGATCCAGAGCCAGGGAAATTCATGTAGCATGTAGTTCATAGTTTTGGGTTTTAGGTCTTTTGGGTTCAGGTGGCTAGGTGTGGTGGATCGAACCCAGGGGCGGTGGAAGCGGAGGCAGGAGAGCCGCTGTCCCCCACTCAAGACTCAAACAATTGGGGAGGCAAACATGCAATTTTGCTCCCCATAACATCTCAAGTGGGACCGGCTGAAATGTATAATTTTATAGAAGAAAACCCGGTTACTAGGGCAATATGTAAGATCACATCAAGCATGGCATGGACCTTCTCAGACCAGCATGGGGTCTGTTAAGGGCCTGAGGGGTGGGGGCATCGGGGTCATGCCCCAAAACGATTGAAATTCGATCGAAACTTACACATTTACTGATATGAAGTACAATTATTAAAAAGACCGATATACCTTCGATAGAGCTTGTCTCGGACTATCCAACAGCGTTTTCACTTGTCGGTTTGTTGCTTGGTTTTCAAGATCGGGGGGGGGGGGGGGCGATGCTCCCCCCCCCCCCCCCGCGGCACATGGTGTCAAATTCTTTACCTCGGGTCATTTCAGGTCAGGTCACCAGGTCAAGTCAAGTGACCCCACCTCCAAAACGTTTGCGGTCGTGTCACAGCGAAAGTGATTGACCAAACCGTTTGAAACTCGCAGAATGTCATCAGGTGATAAGTACTTACAATTCGTTTCTCTCGATTTTGTATATCGGTGACCTAAGGTAAGGTCGATTTCGTGACCTCCACATTATAAGTCAATGGGGAGCAATTAAAACACGTATAAATCCAAAGGAAATGGCTAAATTTGACCAGTTTTTACCAGACCCACCACTCTAGTGCCAAATGCAAAGCCCTATGTCACATTTCTGTTATTTGACATCTACGAGGTCAACTCAGGTGACCCTCCAAGTCACGTATGGCTTGGATTCAATAACTCTTTATGAAATCAAGGTAAATCAATGGGATTTTCACCATTGCATTTGGCTTGTCGAGATGAATGCATTGATGTAAGAGTTGGCTTTGAACTGACGTTGACCTGACCTCAGGTCAGACTAACTAGATCACCTAATATATCATTCGAAGCGCCTTGATGAGTCAAACTCAATGGTAAATCAGTTTTCCTCTATCTTTCTTCTGTCAAAAATTATTCCTTTAAAACAATTCGGCGATTTTTTAGAATGTTTCAAATTCAATGGTTTCTTCTGACCTAACTGTTGACCTTAGGTCAGTTCTCATGAAACCTCAGTGACAGAATATTACATTATATTTGGAACGTTTTTTTTTCTCGCTCGTCGCTACCTCTTTTAGTAATCGAAATATAGACGGTTTTATCAAGGACAATCATATATAGCAGAAATTTGACCTATGGTGACTTCTAGTGACCTTAATATTGATCTTGCCTAAAAAGACCGATATGCGTACGATAGAGCTGGCTCGAGCTATCTAACGCCGTTTTCGGTTTGTATTTGTATTTGTATTTATTGAGCCAACAACCACAGGCACAGGGCCCACTTACGGTTGCAGTCAAGCTTCCTCATGCAACAGGAAATTAACACATTCACAAACTACATGAGTGCACATGGTACAATAAGAGAACACAACTATACTGCATAGTAAACACAGCAGCATACAATAAATACATAAAAGGCGATTAAAATCGCCAGTGAAAGTAAGAACAAACGTGTAAATAAAGCGCTGATACAGGCAAAAACCTAAAAATAGACAAATACATAAAAGCGCCGGTAAAAGTAAATATAAACGTGTAAATATAGCGCTGGTACAGGCAAAAAACCTAAAATAGACAAGTGCAACTTAAAGCCAATGACCGATCACGGGACGTGATCTAGGCTCACAGCTGCGACCTTAACTCAAGTATGTATCCTGAACATCAGCGAACTTCGTGATGTCAGACCTAAGGGTATGAGACGGCATAAATAAATCTGTCTGAGGGCTGCTGTGTGTGAGCGAGTTAAAGAGATGCGGGAGACGAATCAAGAAGCCCCTCTTTACAGAGTCAACTCTTCCACGAGGTACATGGAAGAGCTCGGGGCGCCGCCTACGTCGGCTTGGTGCTGACAGCGGGAACGTTGCCACAATATCAGGGCAGTCTATGTGGCCGCTGAATACTGAGCGCATGAACATTAGATCGGACCGAACGAAACGCGACCTGACCGATGCGCAGCCAAACAGCTCGAGCAATTACACATAATCAAGTGGTGGGCACGCTGCTTGGGTTTTAGATCCCAGCCACATCAGGAAACGGTGTTGAAGGCGCTCCAGACGGCGCATATGGGTGACCGCAGCGCCTGACCAGATTACGCTACCGTATTCCAGTACGGATCTTACATGGGCCTTGTAGGCGGCGAGGGCTGCGGCATGGTCAAAGCGCGTTTGTTGTGTGCCAGCAGACATCTGCATGCTTATAATTAGCAGGCCAAGCATGCGGTTGGCTTTAGCGACAGTGGCGTCAACGTGGTCCGCAAATGTAAGCTTGGCGTCTAAAATGACGCCAAGGTCACGCACGCGCACACATCGCTCAAGCTGGTGGCCGTCCAGCACGTACGATACAATATGAGGTGATGAGCGCAGGGTAAAAGTGATCGTCTTGCACTTGCTGGGTTGAGTTTCAAACGCCAGGTTTTGGACCACAAACTGAGGCGGTCTAAATCGGCCTGGAGGGAATGAGCGTCCTCTGGGGAACTGATTCGGTTGAAATTTTGATATCGTCTGCATAAGACAGGCACGATGTTTTGATGTGATTAGGAAGGTCAGCGACGTAACAGATTAACAGAATTGGGCCTAAAATGCTGCCTTCCGGGACCCCGGATAGTAACGGAGCCCAGTCAGAATGTTTCCCATCGAGAATGACTCGCTGGGATCGCTGGCTTAGGTAAGACTCAAGCCAGCTGAGCGCAAGACCTGAGATGTTAAAAGAGCACCTGAGCTTGTGTAAAAGTAGACTATGGCTCACACTCGTAAAGGCGGAGGAATAATCAGTATAGATTGCGTCAGTTTGCAATTCCTTTGTCAGTGAGGTCCAGCAGTGTTCCAAAAACAAGCCAAGTTGCCCAGGCAGGAGCGTTTAGGAAGCAAACCGTGCTGAGAAGAAGGCAGTGCTGGAAGGCATGCTTGGAGCAGGCTCTCGCACACTACCTTCTCCAGAATTGTAGAGCAAAGTGTTAATAATGAGATTGGACTGTAGTTGTCTGGAAGCTTTTTAGAACCATTTTTGAATACAGGAATGATGTTGGCCCGCTTCCAAGTTGACGGGAACACCCCGGAGCGCACCGACAATCGATATATGATGTCGATAGGGATCGCAAACTCATCCCCACATTCGTGTAAAATCCTAGCACTGAGGCCATCAGGACCGCAAGCTTTATGTGGGCTTAGCTCGCGCAGGAGCTGTGCCACACGGCCAGGTGGAACGTTAGAAGCAGACAAACCTGGGGCGTTAAGAGCGGGGGCGTCCGGTAAAGCGTCAGTACACGGTGTGCTAAACTTTTTAACGAAACACTTGTTGAAGCAATTCGCCCTAGCCGTTGCGTCCTTCACCACCATGCCGTTGCACTCCAAAGCGGGAGACACGTGACCACTGGACTTCAAAGATTTAATGAATGACCAGTATCGCTTAGGATTATCTTTGAATTCTCGCACAAGTCCCGTCAGATAGTCATGATAACTGGTCTAACCTCGCGTTTAAAATCTGCTCTAGCCCTCACGTGCTCCTCTATGTTCGCGACAGAAGGGTCTGCCTTTTTGCGCTTGTGGGCCTGTTCTTTCTCACGCAGGAGATCACGAACATGCCGACTAAACCACGGTGGATATTTCTGACGCAACTCTATCATGGGTATATGGTCACTTACAGCCGGAGCTGCAGCACGTTATGCAGCACGTTATGTGCGGCAACGCTAATTTTCAGCGGACCCTACATAAATATAGGGAGTCACCTCTGCGCAGCAGCTCCGGTTTGACTCGGTGCATCATTGCAATTTGCAACAATTTTTGAAACCATGATACAGGTACGAACACTTGTCACTATGTTGCGTGGTTTTGTTTTCGAGATCTTAGGGGGCGGAAATCAACCCCCGGCAGTTCGCGGTTACCGTTGTCGCGAACTCCCGCCAGTGCGCAGATTAAGTCTCGCGATACTACCACGTGTCAAATACTACGCCACAGTGTATAAGTATGTTGAATTGTACGTTGCATGTAAAAAGTGTGGTCCAATGGTTAATAGATGAATACTATTTTCTTTTAGTTTATTTGATGGATCCGAAAGCCATCGGACAACGGGAAATTATGTATTTCAGACTTCCCTAGTATTTGCCTTTACATCGTGAGACTTGAAGTCCGACTTATGTCCGCCATATATCACGGACCTTCAGGTTATGAACAAATGAAGGAATCGAGTTAGACTGAAATGAAACAGCGTGCTCTAATTCAAGAACGGATTCCATTTAGGACGTTTTCTTCCTGTGACACAAAGCGTATTTAATCAGTATTTTAGATGGATGTGCCTCTGCTCAGCAGCACGTTATGAAATGTGCGGCAACGCTAATTTTCAGCGGACCCTACATAAATATAGGGAGTCACCTCTGCGTAGCAGCTCCGGTTTCACTTGGTGCATCATTGCAATTTGCAACAATTTTTGAAACCATGATACAGGTACGAACACTTGAAAATTTGGACCCATTTGGTGACAACTGTGCTAGTGCTAACTGTGATGCGTGAGTATCTGAATGGTGAATCGACGGCCTTTACTATATCTAGAGATTCATAATCGCAGGTGTCCAGAGACGGGCAGGTGTAAAGAATGGTGCCCTGACGGAATACGAATCTGTTAATTGCCGTTCAAATACAAATGTATTACGACACTGCGAGTTGCGCGATACACTGCTTGGCCGACACGACCTCCGCCCCGCTGAGGAGAGCGTCACGCGTCAGCGCGTCACGCAGAGGTGTGTCGTGACGCTGAGGCGTGCTCGGCCGCCGGGGAGATAGGTCGTCACGTTGATATAAGCACTCTGGGTCTTCACGGCCGCTCAGTCGTGATGGCGGGTTGTGCCCGGCCGGCCGCTCGCCATGGCGCGGCCCGGGTGTCGATGCGTGGTTCTACGAATGCTGCACCACTGCACCACTGCACACTGCACAGAGCATGCGGCAGCAAACAGGTTTTTTCCGCGGCGCTGCAGCCTCGCCTTGGCAGCTCACTTGGCGCTGGGCACCTGCCGCCGCCTGCTGGGCTGACCTTGGCAACCACGCAGCAGCAGACGACCGGAGACAGGCCAAAGGCGGCAGGCTGACAAAAGGCGGAGGGCGGTGGGAGCAAGGCGGCAGGCGATGATAAGAGACGAGCGGCTGGCGGCGGGCGGGAGGCGGTGGGCGGCAGCGGGGCGTACGGCAGCAGCAGCAGCAGCGAGCGTCCCTGCCGGCCGAAACCGCGGCCGCCGCCGGCTGGACGGACGTTAGGCGGCATGGACTGACCTTCAGTGGAGCCGGTCCTGCCGACCGTGCTCCGTCTCCGATGGCAGCGCCGGCCTTGTCCTTCGCTATGTGGGACGCCCTGCCTCGCAGCAACAGGACCAGGGAACCTGCAGAAGGGTAGCGCCCTGGTCAGCGAAGACACCAGAGCTTTCGTTTTCGATTTCTTGCGTTTGGTCATTTTAAGAAGTCGTGTCTATTTTTGGGCTAGTCTATCGGTAACCGATACCGATAACCGATTTACCGATATACCGATAACCGATATTGCCAGTAGCTCTCTGGAAATACTGGGCGTGTTTGGTGTTAGCCACTGATATATCGTTGCACTCACTATCACGCAAATGGGCACATATGTACAGCTTATAAGAACCTCATAAGCGTGCAAGTAGGTACAAATACAGGGTATGGCTTACCTAATAGCCATTACAGTTTGAACCCTTCTGTTTCGTTTTAATTATTTCCGACTTAATCCAGTTGGCTTGCATGTCTAGTTTGCTTGTACTCATGAAAACCTTAGTGACTGGAGAGCCCATATGTCCATTCTGGGTCAATGCTGCTTGCTCATGAAGATTGCCTGATGGCTATATTGATGAGTCATAAGGCCGTAGCAATTTATCTTCAATGACCGTGTCTCGCAGCTTTTTCCTAGCTCGTCTTTGGCGACTTATTGCCCCTTTAACCCCGGACTGGCGAGCATGACGCATGAACAAACATTAAAGGCTAGGGACTCAGCGCCACATGCACAACTCAAGTTTTACGATAAAAGATAGAAGCTACCATGGCTATTTGGTATTTATTTACGAATTGCGACCTGTCGATGACGGCAATGATGTATCAGCGTCTAGCACCAAAAAAAAACTTCAAAAACTTCCAAGATCAACGGCAATTTGAGTTACCCCAATTTTAGTTAAACCGTCATTCAGGGTAACTTTAGCCAGGGGCGAATCCAGAAAATCTTCAAGGGGGGGTCATCAATTTCAGTGGTGCCCCTACCTATGCCCAAATATGAAAACTCAACGGATTTAGACCCCTTTATTTGGAGGGTGCCCCTATTTTAGCTTTTTTATTGACAAAACGTTGGCTATAGGTATTTGCAATATCAGTCGTACCCTTTCTATCATTTAAAGTGCCGCGGATAGTGCTAAAATATATTATTTGTACAATGTACAGTCAAGGGCGGTCTCAGACGGCTGATGTAGAATTGACCAAGAGGGTAGTCGAGGTTCGTGACCAGGGGAGGGGGGTTGGTAGCCTTTTTTACTAGCAGTAAATCTTATGCATGCGATAGCAGTGTATCATATTGCTTTGTGTCTCGTGCAGACTTCGAAAAGGTTCTTGAACTAAAAAATAGGCAGGATTTTGCGAAGAAAATTTGTCACACAGGCTGTCCTTAAACATAACTACAAATGGTATTTACGGAAAATGGACACCCATACAACTATCATTGCGCCGCGAAGCGGCGGCAAAATTTGAGGTTTTGAGCGGGCTGGAGAACTGATTTTTGCTATTGGAACCAGGATGCAGGGTCAAAATGAGGAAATATGTCTGGAGCAAAAAGCGGGGTCAAAAGACATGTTGCCCCCCCCCCCCATGTAAGGCCAAAGGTGGGGCCATGACCCCCATGTCTTCCCCCCTGCGGTCGCCAGTGTGTACAGTCTATATTAGACCTCCTTGTACTGGAAAAGAACACTGATTGATTTGCGCCGCGTAGCGGCCCGGAATTGTTTGCTTATTTTGTTTTTGTCTGGATAACTAGACCCTAAAAAAGTCGAAAGGTTCTATAATCTCTCTCTCTCTCTATATATAT
>JAXIVJ010019595.1:0-15000 GCA_036785665.1 Chirona hameri | reverse complement strand
ACATGCACATGCACAGGCACAGGCACAGGCACAGGCACAGGCACAGGCACAGGCGCATGCACATGCGCATGCACATGCGCATGCGCATGCACATGCACATGCACATGCACATACACATGCACATACACATACACATACACATACACACACATACACATACACATACACATACACATACATATACATATACATATACATATACATATACATATACATATACATATACATATACATATACATATACAGTGGACGCGTTTCGTCATAAAAGACTTCATCAGCACCATATGCACAAGATGAAATAATGCACACACGCAAGAAAAGCTATACATCACAGTTTCAATTTATTCGAATTATTATTTTAATGTTCTAGAAGAATGTGATATGTTAAATCTGGCACCTCCTTCATGATCTATTGTCTTGCTTTAAATTCCTGTAGCTTTTATAAACACAACCTAATATAATAACATGTCTCAAATAATGTCACAATTGAGTTCTAACGCAAATAATAATAAACGTCAAACTGTGCTTATTTATTAAACCCTTTGATGTCTTTGATACTGAATACTGCCGCTGATTTTGCCAATTTTATAAACCCGGCCCTAGTATTAATCGTGTCGTTCGTTGCAATATATGTTGCTTCGGTCGCTTTTCTATTCCCTTTAGTCTATTCCCTTTAGTCTATTCCCTTTAGTTGTCTTGCGTGTATGCATTATTTCATCGTGTGCATATGGTGCTGATGAAGTCTTTTATGACGAAACACGTCCACCTATGTGTTTGCTTTCCTGTGTCATATATGCCATAATTGTCTGTGTATTAATACATTTGTCAGACATGAACGGAACAAAAACAAGCAACACAGAGATGAAGGAATACTACACCAAGAAGAAGCTAGCAAGCAGTTTCAATCGTCTCAAATTTCTCAATGATTGTATATTAGAATAAGTTTTGCCAAAGTCAGCTCCTCAACAACTTAAAAGTAAAGATCATCCATTTAGCGCTTCAGCTCGCTGTTATTTAGAAGAAGCTTGTATTGAATTTATTTATAAAAAAATATGCACTGCGAGATGAGCTAAAAGGTGTACGTATCCCAGCAACGCTACGAACGAAACTTAACGAATTCAACGACCAACAGCAAACTAGGCTCAAGCGCAAGTTAAAACGCTCTGCGAGTGCAGTTCTTGGAAAGAAGCAATTGACATTATTACTAATTTGTCATCACGAACTCTCTGCGGTGATGAAAAGGAGGCTTTGGCACTCGGACTGAAGTTTGATTCAGAGAAAGACAAACACACTTACATGGAGCATGTAAATCGAAATTATAAGTGGAGTGAAGATGATATAGAAAAAGGTTTCATACAAGGAATACTGTTGTGCTGTAAGGCATTAGCTGACCAATAAGCTACCTAGACGGTATATGGAAGCGTTGAAAATACTGGCTAATGATCCATCGGTGGTGATAACTCAAGCGGATTAAGGAAGTGGGGTAGTTATCAATAATAAAATGGATTATGTAAGTAAAATGAATAATTTGCTCAAGGACAAAGATACATATGAGAATAAACCTTCTGGTTTCATTGAGAAGACTAGCAAGAAATTAAATCAAGAGGCAAGACAAGTGTTGAAAAGGTCTGAGAAGGGTAAACTACTTCTTCATCTGCTAGAAGAAGCGCCGGCCGCCCCACGAATGCGAGGACTCCCGAAACTGCATAAAGCAAATATCCTGATGCGTCATATCACGTCAGGAGTCGGCAGCGCTCCCCCTCTCCCCCCCCCCCCCCATCGACTTGCAAAAGTATTAGCAAGACCTCTAACAAGTACCCTAGGTGCCGTCAGTGATGCCCACATACGCAACAGCGACGATCTGATGGAAAGACTCCAAAACGTCGATTTTACAGATAAGTGTCTAGCTAGCTTCGATGTCAAGTCACTATTCACAAATGTTTCGGTGGGAGGTGCATTGAAAGAAATCAAAAGCGTAGTGGACGGTATCGATCCTAGCCAGCTACCGCTCGCAAAGCATGACTTTAAATTGTTATAAATGTGCATGAACTTCGGAGGCTTCACGTTCAATCCCGATGAGTATATTCAACATAGCGGTCTTGCCATGGGATCTCCAGAGAGCCCGGTCGCTGCATGTTTGTACATGGAATGGCTAGAAAAGCATAATTATCAGAAGATAATGGGAGTAGATCTACTCTGGGTACGGTATGTTGATGATATTCTTGTAGTAGCACCACAAACCATGGATTTGAAGGATAAGATTCACGAACTTAACTTAGTAGATCCTAAAATCCAGTTAACTATAGAACATGAAAAACATGGCGCTATTCCTTTCCTTGACACAGAAATTGTGCGAACAGGAAATCACGTCAAATTCAAGGTATACCGGAAACCTACAAACAGAGAAGATTACGTGCACTTTTCTCTGGACTCAGCTATAGGGTAAAACATGGGATAGTTTTAGGGTTCTTTCTTAGAGCTCTCCGCATGTGTAGCAAAGAATATCTCGATGAGGAAATTCAGCATATCATATCATCTTTCATGAAGCTTAAATACCCAAAAGGATTACTTCTTAATCTAAAAAAGAAAGCTACGATTATTCGGAACAAATCAAAGACAGGGAAGACCCGAAAGAAGGATGTTCGATATATGTCCATACCTAACTCCAAAATAGCCGTAACAATTGCGAATCACCTCGAAACGACGGGTATTAAAGTAGCACTGACGTCTGGCAGAAAACTAGGAGAGATGCTAACTCAAAAGAAAACATCCCAGCATAACGACATCAACGTCGTTTACAAAGCTCCATGTGGGGCGTGTAGCAAATAATATATAGGTGAAACTGGTAGGGGAATGGAGACGAGACTTAAAGAGCACAAACGAGACATTCGACAACATATGGAATATAGTGCATTGCGTGAGGGGTGTTGAAAGGTGTTTTCTCGCAAAAACTCTGCAACGGTTGAGCCGATAGTGTTCAAATTTGGTGTGTGGTTAGGAACCCCTCAGCTACCACTTCTCCACAAGTCATGAATAGGGTGCCTCTGCACGTGCGCACGTGCACACCCATATTCTATATCTCAGGAACGGCTGAGCCGAATGTGTTCGAATTTGGTGTGTGGTTAGGGTCCCCTCAGCCGCCGCCTTCCCACAAGTCAGGGATAGGGTACCTCAGCACGTGCACACCCCTATTCCATATCTTAGGAACGGCTGAATATACATATATATATATATATATATATATATATATATATATATATATATATATATATATATATATATATATATATATATATATATATATATATATATATATATATATATATATATATATATATATATATATATATATATATATATATATATATATATATATATATATATATATATATATATATATATATATATATATATATATATATATATATATATATATATATATATATATATATATATATATATATATATATATATATATATATATATATATATATATATATATATATATATATATATATATATATATATATATATATATATATATATATATATATATATATATATATATATATATATATATATATATATATATATATATATATATATATATATATATATATATATATATATATATATATATATATATATATATATATATATATATATATATATATATATATATATATATATATATATATATATATATATATATATATATATATATATATATATATATATATATATATATATTATATCATTATAATCATAGGTGTCGATTTATATACTTTTGCGGTGGCCCTCGACACCCCGAATGTTGAGTTCGGCCCCCAATGGTCCCTTCGTCTTCCCAATGTTATTTGGGCACTGGCGGATCCAAGAGTGAGCAAATAGGCACCCCCTTAAAAAAAACGCCTGCAATCGACCGAACAATGAAACATTTGCTAATTTAAAAGTAAAGCTAAACAACTGTTGCCAAAAAATAGTTACCTATTACATTATATTTTAATAAGTGTATGAGACGTCTCGGGATTTTACCGCCCCCCCCCCCCTTCCAAAAAAAAACTTCTTGCTGTTCTGGATCCAGTGGTCCAGAGGTCTGCAGAAGTCTGAAAACTTAGAATCGTAATCGGAGCACAAGATTACCCATATAGGCCAATTTTGTTTTTTTCTCTTCAAAATCTGAGATGGTGGTGCAACCTCGGCTGGTTGAGTTCGCGTCGAATGACCAAGGTATCATAGTTCCCGGATATGTGTGGGTTTCTGGAGCAAAGTTTTAAACTTGGAAAACTTAACCTTGATGACCAGTGGTGACCTCAATATTGACCTGAGAGAAATGACTCTGAATGGTCTTGTTAGAGCTTTCGAACGTTTTTCCGCGTCTTTCTAGTCCTTTTAGGTGCGGGTTAAAGCATGGCGTCATTTGGAGGACACAACCTATAATTAATGGGTCCCCAGGAAACATGCCGATGTTGGGTCGATATCAGCCCAATGCTCGGCGCGACGTCGGGCTCGGCGGCCCGAATTTCGATGATTTCGTTGCGAAATACCACTTCTGCGTTTGCGTGCCATAAGCATCATTGTAAAGTAAAATAGACCCTAAAACGCATAAACTTATGTATGTCTAAGCGTATTTTCTGAGATGAGTTCTATATTGTGCGGTAATAGATGTTTTTAACAACTCAGTGCCTCGTTTTCGATTCCAAGGGATACCCTTTTCCATTTCAAGGGATACCGCTTGGATCGGATCTATACTGATTAAAGTGATGAATCAATGACAAATCAGGAAGTGTACCGTTTTAATTTATTTTATTTATTTTATTTTCACATGCAGTTTTGTTATAGTCCAAACCGAATCATATTACAACATTCTTAAGCAGTTAAGTTTGCCGTTTTACTAAGAATGGACTCCAATTAAGGCCTCGGCCCTACTGACGAATCCAGATCGGCCAAAAACGTTGGTTTGAGAGACCTTCCTACAGAATTCCAAAACTCATGAACTTCGTCTACTTTTGCATCAGGAACCGATTAAAAAAAATGTCCTTTTTACAAGTTGCCTAGACTTCGTTTTTAAAATAAAATGTGTGAATTTGCAGCCGATTTCGGTCGTTTTGGTAAAGCCATGACGCTGATGGGCCCCCTTGGATTCGTTCCTGTTCGGCACCCCCAATCGTTTTGAAAAAATCGACACCACTGGTTCTTAATATAGTAAGGGGTAATTTCTGATTTAATTCAAATAACTCTGTTTATTTATTGCAACTGGTATTTGGCGAAATGATCGTAAAGTGGTGTTGATTCAGAGACGATCAGGCAATATCGTTGTTGTTAATCACTTTCTTTTGGGCGTCTTTGGGAAACTGATAACATAAGCCCGTAAGCTCTTGCTGCAACATTACGTTCACTTTCAACAGTTAAAATTTAGAAAAGATATATCAAACATATTTGCAGCCTTGGCGGTTCTTAAACCAAAAAAAAAACTAGAGCAGTGACTGAAAAGTCGCCGAATATGAATTGAAGAGTTTATTGAAGGAAGCCTACATTTCAAAATAAATCAATATTCACCCCGTCTACGTGAATCCGTACCTCACTAACGCAAATTTGCGATGTGATTATTTTGCCAGAGTTGGGGTTGCATGATCCATTTCAATCACAGAACACCAGTGCAGCTGCGCGCTTCTTCGACTGTCTCGTTAACCTGGGCACAGTAAATTACGAAACGGACCACCCCAGACCCTTTTAGAGTTATTAATGTGCCGACAGCTAATTTTTGCGTTGTATATCCATCCACATTGTTGGTATATGCTGGTTTGCCATGATTGGCAAATCGAGTCATGTCGTATAAGAGAGAGATAGTTTATTTGCCGTATTTTACAAAGCCATTCTCTTGATTAGTTCTCGCATGACGCTTCATCCACGTCATCCACATCAGAGGCCAATCAGATGCCTAGCAGTGCTCTGGGATTCTTGCCTATTTGTCTGCAATTAGTAAGCTTCATGGTTGATAATGCATCTTAATATGTTCATCAAGTAACGTAGATAATATATTTGATATTTCGATCATTATAAAGCGAGCGATTTAGGAATTAATTGTATTTATAGTTGTACTATTTTGGGATCTTTCTTAAAAATTCGCATTGACCTCGCCAAAAATGTATACTTGATTTTTCATTAAGTGCCTCGTGCAAATTGTCGAGACAGGATCTTGCAATTCAGCGAGTGAATAATCAGAGAAGACTAATTGCTAACAAGTTTGTTCATCATGTTCGGTCCAGTATGGCGATATCTTTTGCTGGTGCTCATCGTTTGGAAAAGCATTCAGCCCGTTAAGCTGATGTTAAATCCAACTTTTGTAGCTAGCATATCTTTCAAGCTGGATGCTACGCGAATGATATTTCAGCCAAGACAATATCCTTGCTCACACCACAAAAGATTTAGAAGTGTCAAACTCTACCTGACCGTACTGCTACTCTTGACTTCGGGGATGTCGAAACAAATCCTGGGCCAGCTACGACAGAGAAAATGACGAGCAGCCTCGACTGTTGAAAACAAACGATGAGCCATCGACATCACAGCCTGCAGAGCGCCCATCATCAACCTCACAGCCTGCAGAGCGCCCGTCATCGGCCTCACAGCCTGCAGAGCGCCCGTCATCGGCCTCACAGCCTGCAGAGCGCCCGTCATCAACCTCACAGCCTGCAGAGCGTCCATCATCGGCCTCACAACCTGCAGAGCGCCCGTCATCGGCCTCACAGCCTGCAGAGCACCCATCATCAACCTCACAGCCTGCAGAGCGCCCGTCATCGGCCTCACAGCCTGCAGAGCGCCCATCATCAACCTCACAGCCTGCAGAGCGCCCGTCATCGGTCTCACAGCCTGCAGAGCGCCCGTCATCGGCCTCACAGCCTGCAGAACGCCAGCACAAACTCGAGCCGGTATGCCCTCGCTGTGGTGCCGCCAACAAGAAGAAGAGGAGCATTAAGTGCAGCAGGTGTGACCTCCAGTGGCACCTTACCTGTGTCCGAATAAAACGGTCACAGGAAGCAGCTCTAAGAAATTGGTGGTGTCCACAGTGCATAAATAATGACCTTGCCAACTTCAATCAGTCGGGTTGCAAGCCAGCTAACCAGTACCCCGCCATGTCGCCACTTGACTCATCGAACAGCGTAGATTTGGACATTGCACCAGCCCTGGTCACTCTGAAACAGACGCGATCTGTGGTAAGAAGGATACCAAAAGGGGCTCGTATATCCGCTGCTGAGGCCATCACAACGTTGATAGAAACGGCCGTTGATACGAAGACAGCAGAAGCATGGACGAAGCTCCTTTCTTTCCCACACGTTGCCCTCGCAGTGCCAAAAAGGGAAGCAAGCCATGACACAACTTCACTCACAAGCAAGGTCAAGCGACAAATTTCACATTACATGGAAGCACCTTTTATAGAATACACAGAGCTCTCCTATAAGAAACTTCAGACCCAACTCCGCCAAAACCCAGGAGCGCCTGAAGTGCAACGTCGCCATGAAGCTGGCAGATGGAGATGTGCGCGGTGCAATTCGACTGCTAGCTTCAAGTGACGACATTGCCCACCACCCCGACGACGTCGTCAGTAGTCTGAGGCTGAAACACCCGCCTGCCCCAGCCGACCTCAGCCTGCCGCCCGGCCCAGACGACAACACCAGGGCGTTCATGGCGACCGAGGCAGACGTGGCCGCTGCCATCGCATCCTTCGACACTGGCTCCAGTTGGACGGGTTGAGGCCATCTCACCTCAAGGATTTGACCTGCCGGTCCGCTGGCGAGGCCGGCCCTCGGCTTATCACCGCGCTGACAAACCTAGTGAACCTGGCTCTCAGCGGCGACATACCGGCCCCGGTACGGACTGCATTCTACGGAGCCTACCTAATCGCCCTGCAGAAGCCGGATGGTGGCATCAGACCTATTGCGATAGGCTCTGTTTACCGCAGACTGGCGACAAAGGTTGGCCTCAAGCCAATCAACACCAAACTGGGCCAAGAGTTGCGTCCCATTCAGCTGGGCTATGGGACATCTGGAGGCTGCGAGGCCATTGTGCACGCCTCCCGGCTGTTTGTGAAGGATCTTGCAGAAGGGAGCGTAGCCGTGAAGCTGGATATGCGGAACGCCTTCAACACCGTCCGGCGCGACCACTTTCTCCGGGAGGTGCGGAAGCACACGCCCTCGCTCTACGCACTGCTCTGGCAGGCGTACTCGCAGCCGACCCCTCTCTACTATGGCACCACCGAGATCACGTCAGCTACCGGACTCCAGCAGGGAGATCCGTGCGGCCCGGCCGTGTTCTCGCTGGCAATCCACCCAGCGGCCAGTGCGGTCAGCACGGACTTCAAATGCTGGTATCTGGACGACGGCACCGTGGGAGGCAGCCTGGACACAGTCTGTGCCAGCCTGGAGCGTCTGCTACCCAGCATGAGCAGCATCGGCCTTGACATCAACCCGGCAAAATGCGAGATCATCCTGCCGGGCAGCGTCCCAGAATCAGACAGGCTCTGCACCCTGGAAAGGCTCCACCGGATCGTCCCATAAGCTACAGTGCTGGGAGACTTGGAGCTCTCTGTGCTCGGGGCACCATTGACACACGCCGCTGCCGGTATGGTGATGTCCAAGAAGCTGGAAGATCTGGAGCGTATGGTGGAGCGACTTCAGCACCTGGACCCCCACTCGGCCTTCTTTCTTCTGCGCAACTGTCTCTGGTTGCCAAAGCATCAGTACATCCTAAGAGCAGCTCCCGTGTATTGGCAGCCAGAGCTGCTGCAGCCTCTCGATGCAGCACTGAAGTCGGCCTTCGTTAGCTTGGCCAACGTGAGGTTCGACGAACACAGCTGGGACCAAGCAGTCTTGCCGACCAGATACGGGGGCCATGGGCTCCGCCGGACCAAAGATGTTGCTTTGCCAGGTTACGTGGCATCTCTCCATCACTGTCACCAGCTCATCGCCTTCATGTTGCCAGCCCGGCTCGCAGCAAGCACCGAAGTAGAGCTGACAACGGCGACCAATGATTGGCACACTACAGCAGGTAATGCAGCTCCCCTCAAGATATCGCGAAGAACCAACAGAGATCTTGGGACGCTGTGCTCGCCGAGCGCCAACAGACCACTCTGCTCTCTGAGGCAAATCAGTTTGCCCGAGCCCGCCTTCTGGCCGCCAGCGCCTCCGAGAGCGGCGCCTGGCTGCATGCTGTGCCGTCAGCCAACCTCGGCACACTACTCGATGCAGAGACTCTGCGCGTCTCGATATCGCTGCGTGTGGGAGCCGACGTATGCAGCCCTCACCAGTGCAGATGCGTTGCCATTGCAGACTGCAAGGGCTACCACGCCTTGACCTGTCGCTTCAGTGCTGGACACCATCCACGACACACAACGCCAAACGACATCATCAGGCGAGCCCTGCAGTCTGCTGGCATTCCCTCGATTTTGGAGCCAACCGGCGTAGATCGCGGCGACGGCAAGCGGCCTGACGGAATGACCGTTTACCCGTACTCCCGTGGAAAGAGCTTGCTGTGGGACGCCACCTGCGCCAATACATTCGCCGATTCCCACCTGACCTTGACCGCAACAACTGCAGGAGAAGCCGCTCGAGACGCAGAAGCGAGAAAAAGACGGAAATACGCAGACTTGACCCAGCGATTCCAATTCGAACCAGTGGCATTTGAGACCGGAGGCGTTTGCGGCCCTTCCACCAGAGCCTTCATCAGAGAGCTTGGTGCGAGGCTCATCAGCATCTCGGGTGATCGCCGGGAGACAAATTGGCTCTGGCAGCGGCTGTCCATTGCCATCATGCGAGGAAATGCTACCTCGGTCCTTTCGACTGCTGGTTTTAACAGCACGGGAGACGCGCGGACCGTCAAGGCCAGCGCCGGCGCACAGACCACGAAGGCCAGCAGTAGCACAGCCAGCGCCACTGCCGAGCTTGGCAGCCTAGACGGCCTCACCGGACTGCACAATACAGGCAATACCTGTTGCATAAGCTCAGTTCTGCAGTGTCTGAGCAACACGCAGGCCCTGCACAACTTCATCCTGCATGAACAGTACGCCGAGGACATCAACACCACCTCCAGTATGAAGGGCGCGCTCACGCAGGCGTTCGCCAGTCTCATGCAAAATATATGGAAGGGAGGTGAGTTGCCAAGCCGCGTGTTACCGGTAGCACCATTCAAGGAACAATTACAGCAGTTCGCGCCTCGCTACGCCGGCAATCAACAGCACGACGCCCATGAGTTTCCCCGGTATCTGCTCGAGGGGCTGCACGAGGACGTCAATCGGGTCATTTCGCCACCTCACCTAATCGCCGTGGACATCGACGTCACACTCAGTGACAGTGAGAAGGCCATGGAATCCTGGAAACGGTTCACGCGGCTCGACAACTCCAAGTTTACGGACTTGTTTGTGGGCCAGCTCAAATCGACGCTGCAGTGCACCGTGTGTGGCCACCCGTCCGTGAGGTTCGACCCGTTCTGGGACCTCAGCCTGCCCATCCCAGCCAAGATGGGCCAGGTCCGCCTGCAGGCCTGCCTCGATCTCTTCAGCAAGGAGGAGGTGCTGGATGGAGACGAGAAACCGACCTGCTCCCAATGTCAGAAGCGGCAATAGTGCACCAAGAACTTCTCTATACAGAAGTTTCCGCGCATCCTTGTGATGCACCTGAAGCGGTTCTCACCGATGATGGAGCGTTACCTGGGCAAGCTCAACTGCACCGTGGACTTCCCCCTCAGTGGCCTCGATCTCTCACCCTACCCAGATGGTCAGGCCATCTGCAGGTACAACTTGTACGGGGTGGCGAACCACTCTGGCTCCCTGTACTCGGGCCACTACACCGCCTACTGCCGGCATCCCTACTCGGGCCAATGGCACGAGTACAACGACAGCAGAGTACGCCCGGTGTCGCAGCGGACTGTCGTCAGCAACGAAGCCTACGTGCTGTTCTTCGAGCAGCACGTAGATGGTGATAGCACATAGGCCGGTGCGACATTTATATTGTGTGCTGACTTGTATGCATGTATGAGCCGGAATTGAATATGAGAAATGCAATATGCATCATGGATTAAAAAGACGCTACGTAATCGTTTGTGTGCAGGTCATGTCAAACCTGAAATGCTGCTTTTTCCTGTTGTATGAAAACAATTGCGTTCAAACAACGTCACAGGACAAACATCTAAAAATGCATGTTTTCCCCCATTTTTTGTGCTACCTGTATCCGCCCATGACAAAATTGTGCATATTTTATAATTTCACAAAGCAAAAAAAAATGTAATTACAAATATTTTGTTTGCTATTACAACAACAAAAAACATTTACACATGATTAAAAGTATTTATGTGACAAATGTAAAACGAGTGATTGAAAGGCCTTATTTTAATCTAAAAATGCATGTTTTGAAACATATTTTAAGCTAAAAAACGAATAATTACCCGACGTTTCGCGTTTATTCCTTCGTCAATGGGAAAAATACAGGATGACAGGATGTCAAATACAGGATGACAGGATGTCAATGGGCAAAAATCCTGTATTTTGCCCATTGACTAAGCTATAAACGCGAAACGTCGGGTAATTATTCGTTTCGTAGCTTAAAACAAGTTTCAAAACATGAATTTGTAGATTACAATAAGGCCTTCCAATCACTCGTTTTAAATTACACAGGATTGTAGTTTAGATTTCACAAAATTTCAGGGCAGTAAATCTCAATTTACTATTTACAAACTAGTTTACAAAAATAGTTTGTAAAAATGTTTGCAATTGCACTTGTTCTATTTATCAAATGTTGACGGAAGTGAGGAAATGTTTGCAATTACAAACTTGTAATTCCAGTGGGTCAGGGGTTCTGAATTTCAGAAACTGCATTGTTAGTTGACGTTGTTTGACTGTTCAGGTTATTGTCTTGGTGAGGTTTTTACGTTGCCGAGGTTGTTAGGGTAATGATTTAGTTATACATAGGAAATGCTTAAATCCACAGAAAATGATTAAATTTGACCAGTTTTCACCAGATACACCATTATTGCGACGTATGCAAAGACCCAAGTCACATTTTTGTTCTGTGACCTCTACCAGGTCAACTCAGGTGACCACGAGGTCACGCGTGGGTTTTCTTCAATATCTCTTGGCCAAATCAAGGTATAGAGTAATGGAGTTCTCAACATTGTGTTTGGCTCGTCGAGACGCGTTGATTGATGTAAAATTTTAACTTGGCCTGACCTGGACCTGACCACAGGTCAGGCTAATTTTCGAATATTACCCAACTAGGTCATGGTCATACACTATATCATTCAATGCATCTCGACGAAGAAACACAATGGTGAAAACTGTAGGTATTACTTTATCATGCGAATCTCAAAAGTTATTCCCTAAAACCCAATTCCGCGATTTTTAGAATGTTTCAAGTTCGATGGCCTCCCCTGAGCTAACTATTGACCTGAGATGAAATCTGATGAAGCCTGAGTGACAGAAAATGCAATTATCTTTCGGTCGTTTTTTTTCTCGCGCTTCGCTCTTTTGTTTTTGCTCTTTTTCTTTTCGAGATATTGACGGTTTTTAGTAAGGACACCATATATCCACCATGTATCCCCCCCCTCTCCCCTGTCGGTTCGAAGTTGGTGCGGACCCCGTCGGTGCGCGGGTTAGCAATTTTAGCTGACTATGACTAGGAACAAACGAGAGAGAAAAATAAAACAATCGAAAAGGTCATTAAAAATGAAATAGCTAACGTGTCCTCGTTTTTATATTTTTTGATCAAAGGCCAATTTCACAAAGCAAAAAAGTTTGAAATTACAAAGAATTACTTTATTATTACAAATAATTTTTACACATGCTTGTAGTTTGAATTTCACAAAACCCCAAGGCAGTAAATCTCAATTTACTATTTACAAACTAGTTTACAAAGATATTGTTTGTAAAAATGTTTTCAATTGCACATGTCCTATTTTTCAAAGGTTGACGGAAGTGAGGAAATGTTTGCAATTACAAACTTGTAATTCCAGTGGGTCCGGGGTTCTGAATTAAAAAAAAAAACTGCATTGATAGTTGACATTGTTTGACTGTTCAGGTTATTTTCTTGGTGAGGTTGTTACGTTGCCGAGGTTGTTAGGGTAATGGTTTAGTTATACATAGGTATAGCTGCCCCAAAAAAAGTTATATCCCGAGAGATTCGAACAGGGATCTCCAGTGTTTAAGTCCAGTCACAGTGCACGTTACCGATTGCGCTATGATGGGCGCCCTCGCGCGGAGAAACCGCATGTCGATAGAATTGCAGCGGTCAAACGATGTCTTGCGCAATGTGCAGTGAACCTTCACCCTTTACGACGTAGGAATCGGCTAGGTTAGGTGAAAAAATGGTCGAGAAGTTCAACGATCTTTCTTTTAGAGTAGTTCTGCTGTTATGCTCCGCCACCCGGTGAATGGCCAGATACTGTTTACTCTAATTGCTTACCAAGATGTATTTTTACGGTCAGAGGTTTGCATTCCGATCAAATGTGAATTATAAGATAATTATCCCTATAACTATTTGTATTTTGAATTTTAAAAAAGACAATGTAAATATTTGTTTAAATAATTTGTTAACAATCAAATTATTTGTCATTAGCATCAAGTTTCATACAAACGTTCTTGATTTCAAGTATTCTGCTGCACTAACATTTGTGTTTACCTTTTTACAATCAGTAATTCAGAGGTGGTGAATGTTTGTGAAATGTCTTTTTGTGAGGTTTGCAATATTTTCTTGCGTTTGGAATCGCAAACATGTGTAATTACTAACTTATTTGTGAAATTGCCTCAGGTTGCCTTCCACGTGCATTACACTCGAAATGCATTAATGATTCTGAAGCTTCTGGAACTCGTTGTCGGGAACTCTTTCGTGGGATTGGAATGGGAAATGTACCTAAACTTCAGGAAAAATCTGAACGTTCCATTCTTTAGACCTCATTTGTTGACATTCTACCGTGAAGTTGTCAATTTAGATTCTCATGAAAAAATGGCACGGTCCTTGAAATGTAGTGAAATGACACACTCCACATCACCACAATGTTCCGCCGGTGTTAGCATATCCCAGCCTCGTCGTTGTCTGTTCGCCGCCGGCTGAGACCAGCCGGTGATACTATCGGTGATTATAGCGAACGTGTACGTCAGTGCTTCGTGGCGGAAACGAGGCCGCCGGCTGTCAGAGCGCGGCGCAGATTGAAACGAACGACCTCCCGACGAAACCGCATGCGGGACGCATTATCGTAACGATCAATGAGATTGATACGGTCTTGCAGTGGCGTGGCGGGGCAAAAACGTGGACGCGCTGATTCACGGCCGGAAACCCTTTTTTGCAATACTCCGCTTGGGGAGCTTTCTGCGGTAATAGATTGAGAAATATGGTGACGTCTACGCTACATAACAGTTTCTTTGGGCATAGTGGTAAATCTCACTATCAAAAGTTGGTCTTATTCATACATTTGTTTCATAGTCACGATGGTTCATGTATGGCAGAGCGGAGAGAGAGAGAGAGCTTGAAATGGAATATGGAATTGCAGGTTCCATATGAACAAAAGAGATCACAAATTTGCAGAAAGGGAAATGAAAAAGGTATCACGGAGTAATTATTTTGCGAGTGTGTCATGGCGCATTTCCATGCCAGAAGTAAGACGATGCTCAGTTCACGCCGTTATCGCCATTGTTGGAGATACCCATCCCGTCAACCCAGCCTGCTGCACTGCAGATTCTTAGGCGAGTCTTCTGGGCTGCTGAATATGACCCGTTCCGCTGATTCAGGTGTGCATTGAGCTCGTCTAAGCGTCGTTTCAGATCTCCCTGATACCCGCCAGTTCCCACCTGTTGACGACAGGGCGGTCCTGACCGGCGGCTGTCCTGCAGGCCGGCCACTGAAGCATAGATCATACTCCCCCAGCATGCCGCTACAGTCGCTGGTCAGACAAATCGGCACAGGCGCCTGCCTCGGCATATATCATAGATACATACACATACACATAGATACATACATA
>JAXIVJ010019594.1:0-17500 GCA_036785665.1 Chirona hameri | reverse complement strand
ACACACCTACACACCTACACACCTACGCACGCACGCACGCACGCACGCACGCACGCACGCACGCACGCACGCACGCACGCACGCACGCACGCACGCACGCACGCACGCACGCACGCACGCACGCACGCACGCACGCACGCACGCACGCACGCACGCACGCACGCACGCACGCACGCACGCACGCACGCACGCACGCACGCACGCACGCACGCACGCACGCACGCACGCACGCACGCACGCACGCACGCACGCACGCACGCACGCACGCACGCACGCACGCACGCACGCACGCACGCACGCACGCACGCACGCACGCACGCACGCACGCACGCACGCACGCACGCACGCACGCACGCACGCACGCACGCACGCACGCACGCACGCACGCCCGCACGCCCGCACGCCCGCACGCCCGCACGCCCGCACGCCCGCACGCCCGCACGCCCGCACGCCCGCACGCCCGCACGCCCGCCCGCCCGCACGCCCGCACGCCCGCCCGCCCGCCCGCCCGCACGCCCGCACGCCCGCACGCCCGCACGCCCGCACGCCCGCACGCCCGCACGCCCGCACGCCCGCACGCCCGCACGCCCGCACGCCCGCACGCCCGCACGCCCGCACGCCCGCACGCCCGCACGCCCGCACGCCCGCACGCCCGCACGCCCGCACGCCCGCACGCCCGCACGCCCGCACGCCCGCACGCCCGCACGCCCGCACGCCCGCACGCCCGCACGCCCGCACGCCCGCACGCCCGCACGCCCGCACGCCCGCACGCCCGCACGCCCGCACGCCCGCACGCCCGCACGCCCGCACGCCCGCACGCCCGCACGCCCGCACGCCCGCACGCCCGCACGCCCGCACGCCCGCCCGCCCGCCCGCCCGCACGCACGCACGCACGCACGCACGCACGCACGCACGCACGCACGCACGCACGCACGCACGCACGCACGCACGCACGCACGCACGCACGCACGCACACACACACACACACACACACACACACACACACACACACACACACACACACCAAATTTGGTGCGGTTAGCGCTCATAACTTGGGTGTAATTTCCGGCCGAATTGAGAACCCCGCTAAAAAAGTTGCACGTGCCTGCCGCACGTGCTTTCGGGGTGCCGCCGTCGCCACCCCCCCATGGTCACCCCGCAGCCATGTGGACTATCCGCCCACCGAGTTTGGACGCGCTGCGTCCACTGGTATGGGCTAAGCAAGCAGATTTTACCATGGCCACGTGGCGGCACGTGGCACGTGCCACGTAGCACCGATCGAGCGGCGACCTGCACCATCATCTCTCACTCGCCGAGCTCTATCGGTGCACCAAATTTGGTGTGGCTAGCGCAAAATAAATCCCGCAATCAGGGGACCCCTGCGATATCAGGTTACCCCCCCCCCCCCCCTAGGGGGGGGGGGGCAACGTGCCTCAGTCGAGAAAATCAGCCAGTATTGTTTTTCGGCACCCATGTGGACTACCCGCCCACCGAGTTTGGTCGCCCTGTGTCCACTGGTATGGGCTGGGAAAGCAGATTTTGCCATGGCCACGTGGCGGCACGTAGCACGTGCCACGTGTCACCGATCGAGCGGCGACCGGCACCATCATCTGTCACTCGTCGAGCTCTATCGGTGTACCAAATTTAGTGCGGCTAGCGGGGAAAAATATCCCGCAATCAGAGGACCCCGCTAAATCAGGTTAACCCCCCTAGGGGGGGGGGGGGGCAACGTGCCCCCTCGAAGAAAACAGACAGTTTGTTTTTTGGCACCCATGTGGACAATCTGCCCACTGAATTTGGTCGGCCTGCGTCCACTGGTATGGGCTGGGAAAGCAGATTTTGTAATGGCCACGTGGCGGCACGTGGCACGTGCCACGTAGCACCAGTGTTCTGAAATTACTTTTTGAATACATGCAGAGAGGTAACAAAACTGCCAAAAAAGCATGTGAAGAGGTACCAAAAATAAGAACACCAAAATATATCTTAATTTTACTCACGTACTACACAAATATGTAATAAGTGATCATCCAGAGGTGAAACTCCTCATCAAGATTGTAAGGAATATGACATAGGTTGATACAATTCAATATTTTTTCAATGTTAGCATAACCACATACAAACTAGTTTCCTATTGACATTTTTTCATTTTGAAATATACATTTCATAATATAACCAAGATATACACAATTCAGCAAGCATAGTGACCCAGTTCACAGTTCATCTCAAGATTGTAAGGAATATGACAAAGATGATATAATTAAATAGTTTGCTCACAGTCGTAAACACATTTCAGGCAGCATTGCATTACAAAGTAGGATGCAGAAGCATACCCATATTTATACATATAGCAACCGCACAAAGTTCATAAATGTGTTATGAGGTGATCTGAGAAAGACTAGTGAATTCCAAAATATCTATGAAAAAATATAGTTCAACTATTAGCCTATCATGTGAAAAAAACTGAAATTTTAAACTATTATTTCACGGAATTGATATAATTCAACTAATCATTGGTTAAGTGACGGGTTGTGCTCTAGCATAACCCATCAAGTAAATAATTAGGGGGGAAAATGTGACAATACCGTCAACTGATGCAACCCTGGACAACCCTGGACATCCTAACCTCAGACTTTTCATGCTATCAAATGTAAGCAATACAGACTCAGTAAAACACTGTGCAGCTGTATTGTCTGCACTCTAGTCTGATAGCATGAAAAGTCTGAGGTTGGGATGTGTCCGTAGATTAGGCCTTTACCCTATAAGCATGATTGACAAATGCCCTTATTTACCCATACATATTAACATGTGGAATTTCATTAATTAGTAGATTTATGCAAATATAAGTTCCTAGCAATCACTTTGGAGAGACATTCCTAACATTCTTACCCCATGCATTGCAATGTTTGGTCTGGTATGCCAAAGCTGAGTGGTACCCCACTTCTCTCAACTTATTGAATTATGGGAAGACAAATAAGATAAGGGACAGCATATAAATACAACGAGGGTATTTACCTGCCGCCACTCCTACATCAGCATGCCCACACCAAACAACTTTATGCATTACCTAGGGCAGCCTTTGTATGTAAGCTGCCTGGCCTCAGTGTTCTATTGCCCTGGCTGCCTCAAAGACGCCGGAGATTATTTTGTATAAACAGCGCCAGGTTAGCTGCATCATTGCGGCAGCTAAATTAGTAGCGCTGAATAATCCCCGCAAAAAATTGTTACCTCCTCAGAAAACATCTTAACTTAAATAATTTTTCAAGAATATTCATTGGACATTTCCAAGGTTAAAGTGGTTTCGGCTGGTGAAAAAAAAACATTGAAGTTTTTGGTGATTACCTGTTTTTGTGTGATAAATAAGCAGATGGTCTTATAATAAAAACACGCCGGTATAATTTGTGTTACCTCCTCAGAATAACGATAGATACCAGAACAAATCTTCCAACTTGTAAAAACCAAAATAAGCCACGTAAATGATAACAATACTTGTAAATAATGCAAGTCGTTTGCAAAATAGTTGTTCAAGCCATTACAGTCTTCAAATATATTATTTCATGTCTGCAAAATGTATAACAGCATGATAAGTATCACGGTGCACGAAGCAGGTCAAAATGGACCTATTAACATTATGCAAGGAAAAAAATCACCTAAAATACAGGAATGTATATTTTTCATCAAAATGATACCAAAGCTTCTCAACAGACCATACAAGACTATGCCACGTTTTTGTGCAAATCTGACCGCTAATGAATGAGTATATAAAACATGCCAGAAACATGCCAATAGTTACCTCTTTCTTGCCTCCTCTCCTCACCAGTGCAGTGGCTCAGAAGCCAGCAGGTGAACAAAGCTATCAATTGATCAACTATGTTTCGACGTGAAATGTAGGTAGGTAATAGGTATGGAGGTATCTGATCAAACGTAAGGTATACAAATGTCATCAAATCACCTAAAGGTGACGCAGATAATGAAACCCAAATACTGCATAACGCTCAATCGAATGGCAAAAAGGGAGGCGAATGGGAGGTAACTATTTCAAATTAAGAGGTATTGTGGGAGGTAACTATTTTGGTAAATGCATGCCCATCTGTATGTAATTTTCCCAATTTCAGAACACTGCGTAGCACCGATCGAGCGGCGACCGGCACCATCATCTGTCACTCGCCGAGCTCTATCGGTGCACCAAATTTGGTGCGGCTAGCGCAAAATAAAATCCCGCAATCAGGGGACCCACACAGAGGATATCAGGTTAACCCCCCCCCCCCTAGGGGGGGGGAGGGGTAACGTGCCCCCCTCGAGAAAATCAGCCAGTATTTTTTTCGGTACCCATGTGGACTACCCGCCCACCGAGTTTGGTCGCCCTGTGTCCACTGGTATGGGCTGGGAAAGCAGATTTTGCCATGGCCACGTGGCTGCACGTGGCGCGTGCCACGTGTCACTGATCGAGCGGCGACCGGCACCATCATCTGTCACTCGTCGAGCTCTATCGGTGTACCAAATTTGGTGCGGCTAGAAGGAAAAAAATCCCGCAATCAGAGGACCCTCGCGATATCAGGTTAACCCCCCTAGGGAGGGGCAACGTGCCCCCCTCGAAGAAAACAGCCAAAATTGTTTTTCGGCACCCATGTGGACTATCCGTCCACCGTATTTGGTCGCCCTGCGTCTACTGGTATGGGCGGCACGTGTGGACAAATGGATTTTGCAATGACCCACGTGGCGGCACGTGGCACGAGGCACGTGGAACTTATCGACCAATGATTAGCAACGACACCTGGGGGCCGAACTGGCGCATCGAACGGTACCACGTGCGTGTTGCTGTGCCTTTTCGTCAGCGAGCTGTGGCCAAACGCCTCAGACAAACAAACGAACAAACAAACAGGCAAAGTCACTACACGAATACGGTTTTGACTGGTGCGGACCCATTTCGCTGGATCGGGTTTGGGTCCGGGGCAAAACCGTAGCCATACATCATATATGCCACGAGGAACGCGGACAAACATAATTGAAAAAGACATGCTGGTGAAAAAAGCAAATGCCGGTGATGGGATTCGAACCCGAACTCCAGCGACAAATACAGAATAGCGGCAGATAGCCCTCACCACGAGCTACATACAAACACAAGTTTGGTTCGGCTAGCTCTCATAACTCACGAATAATTGCCGACTGAATAGAAGACCCCGCTGAAAAAGTTGCACGTGCCTGTCGCACGTGCTTTGGGGGCGCCATCGCCGCCCCTTCCCAAAAGCACCTCCAAACCCATGAGGACTACCCGCCTACCGAGTTTGGTCGCCTTGCGTCCACTGGTATGGGCTGCACGGGTGCGCTACCGGGTTTTGGAAGGGTTCGGCGATAAACAAAATGTCGGCGATGGGATTCGAACCCGGGACTCAAGCGCTAAATAAAGCATGGCAGCAGATAGCCCTGTCCACGCGCTACACACACACACACACACCAAATTTGGTGCCGCTATCTCTCATAACTCACGAGAAATGGCCGACCGAATTGAGGACGCCGCTAAAGAAGTTGCACGTGCCTGCCGCACGTGCTTTAGAGGTGCTTCCGTCCTCACTCCCAAAAGCACTCCCGCACCCATGAGGACTACCCGCCCACCGAGTTTGGTCGCATTTAGTTCACTGGAATGGGCTATAGGTGTTGGCTAATGGTTTTACAGTGGCCTACGTGGCGGCACGTGGCTCGTGCCACGTAGCACTGAGCGACCAGCGCCCGGCCCCATCATCTGTCACCCGCCCAACTCTATCGGTGCACCAAATTTCGTGCGGCTAGCGAAAAATAAAATCCCGAAAACAGAGGACCCCGCGATATCAGGTTAGCCCCGCCTAAGGGGGGCAACGTGCACCCCTCGGGAAAATCAGCCAAATAGGTTTTCCGCACCCATGTGGGCTATCACTAGTGCGGACCCATATTTGTGATCGGGTTTGGGTCCAGGGCAAAACCGTAGCCATACATTTCACGAGGAACGCCGACAAACATATTTGGAAAAGAAAAACATAGAAAAAGCAAATGCCGGCGATGCGATTCGAATCCGGGACTCCTGCACCAAATAAGGCATAGCAGCAGATAGCCCTGACCACGAGCTACACACAAATAACAAATTTGGTGCGTCTAGCTTTCATAACTCGCGAGTAATGGCCGACCAAATTGAGGATGCCAATACAAAGTTGCACGTGCCTGCCGCACGTGCTTTGAAGGTACCACCATCGCCACCCTCCAAGGTCACCCGGCACCCATGAGGACTAACCGCCCACCGAGTTTGGTCGCGTTGAGTCCACTGGTATGGGCGGCACGGCTGGGTAAGCAGATTTTGCAGTGGCCACGTGGCGGCACGTGGCACGTGCCACGTGGCAGCGATCGAGCGGAGACTAGCACCATCATGTGTCACTCGCCGATTTCTATCGGTGTGCCGAATTTGGTGCAGCTAGCGGGACAAAAATCCCGCAATCAGAGGACCCCTCGAAATCAGGTTAACCCCCTAGGAGGGCAACGTGCCCCCTCGGGGAAAACAGCCAAATTGTTTTTCCGCAGCCATGTGGACTAGCCGCCCACCGAATTCGGTCACCCTGCGTCCACGGGTATGGGCGGCTCGTGTGGGCAAATGGATTTTGCAATGGTCCACGTGGGGCACGTGCCACGTGGGACGTAGCACCTAACAACCGGCAACCGACGCCGGCACCTGGGGGCCGAACTGGCGCATCGAACGGTGCCACGCGCGTGTCGCTGCGTCCTTTCGTCAGCGAGCTGTTGCCAAACGCCTCAGACAAACAAACAAACAAACAAACAAACAGACAGACAAAGTCACTACAGTTGACTGCCCAAGCATAAACCTTCGGCCAAAGCACTTAGTGCTTAGCTGCCTACGATTGACTAGTACGGACCCATCTTCGTGATCGGGTTTGGGTCCGGGGCAAAACCGTAGCCATGCATTTCACGAGGAACGCCTGTCAAATAGAATTGGTAAATAAAAGCATAGAAAAAGCAAATGCCGGCGATGCGATTCGAACCCGGGACTCCAGTGCCAAATAAAGCATGACAGCAGATAGCCCTGACCACGACCTACACACACACACCAAATTTGGTGCGGCTAGCTCTCATAACTCGCGCTTAATGGCCAACCGAATTGAGGACGCCGCTAAAAAGTTGCACGTGCCTGCCACACGTGCTTTGGGGGCGCCACCGTCGCCGCCACCCAAGGTCATCCCGCACTCATAAGGACTACCCGCCCACCGAGTTTGGTCGCCCTGCGTCCAATGGTATGGGCTGCACGGCTTGGCAAACACATTTTGCAGTGGTTAACGTGGCGGCACGTGGCACGTACCACGTGGCACTGATCGGAGGGCGACTGGTACCATCATATGTCACTCGCCGAACTCTATCGGTTCACCAAATTAAGTGCGGCTAGCGAGAAGAACAAAATCCCACAATCCCCCCCCCCCCCGACACTATCAGGACCCCGACACTATCAGGTTAACCCCCCTTCGGGGGGCAACGTGTCCCCCTCGTGGAAATCAGCCCATTTTTTTCGGCACCCATGTCGACTATCCGCCCACCGAGTTTGCCCTGTGTCCACTGGTATGGGCTGGGCAAGCAGATTTTGACATTGTCACGCTGCGGCACGTGGCACGCGCCCCGTTGCACCGATCGAGCGGCGACCGGCACCATCATCTGTTACTCGTCGAGCTCGGTGTACCAAATTTGGTGCGGCTAGCGGGAAAAAATATCGCAATCAGAGAAACCCCGCTAAATCTGGTTAACCCCTCCTAGGGGGGGGGGGGGCAACGTGACCCCCTCGGCGAAAACAGGCAAATTGTTTTCCCGCACCCACGTGGTCTACTGCCCACCGAATTTGGTCGCCCTGCGTCCACTGGTATGGGCGGCATGTGTGGGTAAATGGATTTTGTAATGGCCCACGTGGCGGTACGTGCCACGTGCCACGTGGTACTGATCCACCGGCAACTGGTACCGGCACCTGGGGGCCGAACTGGCGCATCGAACAGTACTACGCGCGTGTTGCTGTGCTTTTTCGTCAGCGAGCCGTGGCCAAATGCCTCAGACAAACAAACAAACAAGCAAGCAAGCAAGCAAAAAAAAACAAAAAAAAACAGACAAACAGACAGACAGACAGACAAAGTCACTAGACGAATAGGCTGCCCCAGTATAAACTTCCGGTACGGAGGGGTATGCCGAGGGAGGCACCCCGTACACAGATTCAGATCAGATATATTTGCATCATATCCACGACAAGGCGTTTTTTCAATGTTGCACGTCATCTTAAACTAGTCGGATACCGTATACACAACACCATTCAAACACCCATTCGTTCATACACAATCATTCGCCAGCTGAGTTCCGCGACAGTAGCTCACGCTTAAGAGTTGTGCGGAAGTGGCGATCGCTCACATGAACTTTTGCCTTATTCAGCATTTTGACGCCGCGATAGCAAAGTCGTCGCCTGCCAGCTTCCGTCCTAATGCGAGGCAATGATAGGTGATTGACATGTCGGGTTGCGTGAGAGTGAACCTGGCTGGTGGGCCGTTCGATGGTACTGAACATGTCCTCTGGCTGACACACCATACACACTGCGTGGTACTCTACGAGCTGTTTGGCGTTCAACCAGCCAAGGTTTTGCACAACATCAGATACATGTTCATGACGTTTGTTCCCGCTCACTACACGCGCACCAAAGTTTATGACTTTTTGGATGCGTTGAATCTGGGTGTTGTTACATGTTCCATACACAGATAGGCAGTAGCGAATCACGGACAGTACGAGAGCCTGAACTAGAGTCGACATAGTGTTGTTCGGAATGACATGACGCGCATGGTTTAATGCTATCAACATCCCGGTGCACCTATTGGTAACGGCACTTATATGTGGTTGGTAGCTAAGGTGTCGATCTAGCAGTATTCCTAGGTTTTTTACCACCTCGGACTCGTGAATTCGGGAACCAATGAATGACAAAGTCACCGTGGAAGCGTTTCTAAGCATGGCAGGTGTACCCAAAACAATCATCTGAGTTTTCTTCTCGTTAACCTTCATCCGATGGTGGCAGAACCACTGGAACAGTGAGCTTAGGTTGTCCTCCATCTGCGCTACCAACCGTGGCATCTCACTTTTCTTGCCACTGATGATTATTTGAACGTCATCTGCGTACTGAACCAGTGTGGCGTCATCGCTCACGTGAAGGCCGAGGTCGTTTGAGTAAAGTGAATATAGGGCGCAGCTCAGTGATCCACCTTGGTACACTCCGATTGTGTTGGTTTTGAGAGCAGACCTGATTGCTGTACCATCTGCACCTCGAATCAGTACCTGTTGTGTATGATCTGCCAGGTAATTTCCGAACCATTCGTTGTCAATACCGTATGTGCTCAGCTTATCCAAAAGGTTCTTGTGTGGTACTACATCAAAACATTTCGACTGGTCGAGCAAGGCTAGGATATAAATTTATCCTCTGTCCATGGCCTCAAGGGCTTTATCTGTGATAATGCCGAGTGCTGTTTCTGTTGAGTGCTGTTTGCGGTATCCGTGCTGATGGCATGCTAATAAATGATTTGATTCTAGGTAATCGTTAAGATGAGTCTGAACTAGTTTTTCCACAAGCTTCATGATCGCTGGTAAAATTGATATCGGTCGAGTATCAGCAGGTTGTTTTGGCGTTTTACCCTTCGGAATGGGTATAACTAGCGCTTGTTTCCAGGACACGGGGACAAGTCCACTATGGAGGCTGGAATTTACAACATCGAGTAACACGTCATCGAATCCGAAAAAGTACTTCTGGAGCATAACTATGCTTATTCCATCGTTGCCTACTGAAGTGGATGATTTCATGGACAGTAGTGTGGCGAGCAGCGTATCTAAATCAACAGGTCGAACCTTGAACGAGCTGGTGGTCACACGAGGCAATCTTGTGTTCACGGATCTTGTGGTTGGAGGGACGCTGCTTGATGTCGTAGGTCCGATGTTAACGTAATAATTGTTGAGCGCATCCGGGGTGATGTTGGGCGGCTGAGTTGTTTCCGTTGTCTTCCCGATGACCGGCTTCAGAGCTCGCCACAGGCTGGCACGACCTTCCTTGGCTATCTCGCGCTGGTAGTAGACTCGCGAGTCTCTCCGTGTAGTTGCGCGACACTGCCTGTTGACGTCACGGTAGGTAGCGCGGTCCCGCTGGGCGAGCGCGGCGCGGCGGCATTGCAGCAGCTGCCGCGTGTCAGCTGACAGAGGCGGTCCTGTGTACACGCGCTGGCGGGTGCGCCGAACTGGTGCAGCTCGGTCCAACGCTGCGAGGAATATGCCCATTTGAAAACCAGACCGGTAACCAGTCCAAATGGCGCAGAGTCTGGCTAAAGAAGTTCGGGTCGACGTTACTGAGGGACCGCCGCATGAGGCAGGCACCGCCCGTGGGTACAGCCTTGCTACTGTGCCGCATGGCTACACGTGTGATATCGTGCGGGCTGCCATAGTGGCATCGTGTGACACCAGCACGACATATCAACTCGGGTCGGTTAACAGCAACAACGTCCAAGAGGGTGCCAGCTGGCCTATACGTCGGATACACAGTATTGACGACATTCAATCGATATGAGGTAAACAGGGACAGGAAGGTGTTACCTCTAGCGCCGTCACTGCTTTTCAACAAACAATGGTTGAAATCTCCTGCAATAACGACTGTTGCGCGCGGGAAGTTAACTAGCATGTGGTGTAACTGACATTCGTAGTCATCGAGATCGACGGCGAGCTGGCTTACAGTATTTGCAGGAACACGGTAGACCGATGCTACGAGCAGAGGTGGGTGCCTGCCTGCTCGTACTAGAACCCACATGATCTCTAGATTAGAGTTTTCAGTCCCGGTGATCGGCGTGGGCAGCACTTCACAGTTGAGACGGTCACGAACCAGCACTGCTACACCGCCGTGTCCCCTGGCGAGTCGTGACTCAGCAGGCCGGTCCCGACGGAGCAGTCTGTACCCTTGCACTGTCAGCAGACGGTCAGGTATTCTGGGCTCGAGCCAAGTCTCACTGATGACGAAAATGTCAAAATCGTACACGGTGTGCAGATCGTGTCGTATGTCCGGTAGCTTGGGTTTGAGAGACTGGACATTGAGTTGCCCAATCATCAGCTGGTCGGTCGACTCACTCCCCGGCTGCTGCCACCTGACTCCGCCCCTGCGTCCTCGCGGCCTTGACCGCTTCCCACGGCGGGTGCGGCCGCGCGGGTGAGCCTCGCCCGAGGCAGAGGGGGAGAGCGGGGCTGCTCCGGCGTGACGCGGGGAGGCCGGCCGGCGGTCGCGGTGGTGACCCCGAGGGTTTGTGACGTCACGAGGTTCGGGAACGCTCCTCTGCCGGAATTCCCCATGTGGCGGCCGCCGAGGCACGCGCCACGGGTCCGGGGCGGGTGCAGCTGCACCGCAGAGCACGCGGACAAAGGCCAGCACGACGAGGGATCGCAGAAGGTCTCGATGCATGGTGCCTGCACTCGGTTTCTCTTACTCACTTTTAAAATGCAGTCACTATCGCAATCACTCACTCAGACTTGCACTTGGATGTCGATCTTTCACTCCTTCTCAAACGTTCGACACACACGAGAGGCGGCAGTCACGCCGGGGCGGTGATGCGGCTGTATGAGGTGGTAGACAGGAGAGCACCCGAGCACGTCCGGCCACTGGCGCCGCGCTCAGGGAACTGACGTGCAGTTGTTGACCCTAATTCGGCCAAAAACACCGTCAATCGTCATCGTAAGCGTGGATGCACCAGCCTATTGAATTGCAGCACTCTGGATGGCTTCGTTTCGTCGCAATGGTGGAGGGGGCACCTGGGGGTGGGGGGGCACCATATGCACGTGCAGGTGTTGACCCCGCTTCGGTCAAAACGGTGGAAATGGCCATAGTACGTGCTGATGCATCAGCGTATCAAATTGCAGCTTTCTAGAAGGCGTTCTCCAGAAATAACTTAACCCGCGCACTGCAGGGGCTTTGCGCCGAACACCAACTGCAGGGGGGTTGATTTCCGCCCCCCCCCTGAGATCTCGAAAACTACGCTACGTAGCGAGAATTTGAAAACGGCATTTGATAGCTTGATACATGTTCTATAGAAAATATTTCAGTATTGTTTTAGGTCAGGTCCAAATTGAGGTCACCAGAGGTCATCAAAGGTCAAATTTTCCAGTTTTTTCCTGTTTTAGGACATCGCTCCAGAAATTCCCATATATCTCAGAAACTATGCTATTTAGAAACAAACGGAAAATAGAAAAAGCCAGCCAGTGAAATTTGCGATCGCTAGGGTGTCCTCAAATTTAATCTAAGGTCAATATTTGAGGCTCCAGAGGTCAAAGAAGAAAAAAATGACTTGTTCTTACTAAATCGTTTTTCGCTATTAACTTTTTATGTAATAAAGATAACGGAAACCTGTTTACGTCATTGTGTTTATCTTGACAAGGCGCTTTGAATGATATACATGGTGATCTTGTTAAGTTAACTTAAAAATTTGACCTCAGGTCAAGGTCAAGTGGTGACCCAAGTAGGGCATGTTGCATATGGGAAGACGTGTCTTGACGAGACAAACACATTGATGTCTGTTTTACTTCTCTATCTTCATTATGTCGGGAGTTATTGGTAAAAAGTGATGGTGACCTCGCATGACCTTAAATGACCCAATAGGGGTCACTGAACAAAACTCACACTTGGATCATCAAGAATATCCTATAATAACATGATCCAGAAGTAATTGGACTAATATCATGCATATCCTTAGCATTTGTATATTTCCCCATTGACTTATTATGGGGAAGTTGCGAAATTGACCTGACCTTAGGTCACCGATATAAAAATTCCGAAATAAACGAATTGTAAGTACGTGTGCCCTCATGGCATCCTGTAAGTTTCAAACTGATCGGTGAAAAACGCTGGCTTTGGCACAACTGCAAACATTTTTGGTGGTGGGGTCACTTGACCTGGTCTGGTGACCTGACCTGAGATGACCCGAGTTTTTTTTTGCAAAGTGTGCGCAATTGATGTCCTGACAGGTGTGCGAAAACCCGGCGGCGCTGCGCACCGTCGTTTTTTCGCTATCTTTGAAAAACCTGAGGGAGGGGCGGAAATCAACCCCCCCCCCCTGCAGTGCGCGGGTTAAGGGAACCTAGGGGGTGACGTCACCCTTCTCACTTGATGTCTATTACAGGATATATCGGCGGGTGACGTCACCGTTCTCACTCCGCGTCTATTACAGGATATATCGGCGGGTGACGTCACCCTTCTCACTTCATGTCTATTACAGAATATATCGGCGGGTGACGTCACCCTTCTCACTTCATGTCTATTACAGGATATATCGGCGGGTGACGTCACCCTTCTCACTTCATGTCTATTGCAGGATATATCGGCGGGTGACGTCACCCTTCTCACTCCGTTGCATCCAGCTGCTGCTGCTGCTGCTGCTGTTCAGAAAATGAAATGGATTAGATCAATCCAATGGATCCTATTCAATTCCAAGCCTCCAGATTTGGATTAGATAGGATACAAAGTGTCAGTGAAATAGGTTGAGACAGTTAGTATTTCAGATAAAATATTATAAAAATAATCATGGAAGGGCACGAACTTCATACGAACCTGTTAATACCGAGAGACATGTCCCCCTACATAAAACTCATTACTTTGATTTGTATTGACAAAATTGTTTTCTTCTATAGTGCTGGTCCATCTGACTGACTCACCCTGCCTGCTGCTTGTGTGAGTCCAGAGTCCAGACCACACATCAGCTCGGCTATAATTGACCAAAAGTCCGAGTTGGTATTTTGTCAGTCTATGACACCACATGCCTGGCTCAGAAGCACGTTAGCAGGCTGTATTGTATTGTATTGTATTGTACCAAAAGCAAACCATCCACAAAAACAGTGGCTATTACGGTTTTCAGTCAGTTGTAAATAGGGCGAACAAACGGATAAAAATAAATCACTCTTTTAAAATGAACTAATCTAGACATGACACATGACACACAGCACAGCGTACGACACTCATCACAGTCAGATCAGGTAACATAAATCGATGTGAGCAGCTCGACCTTGAGCGCCCTCCTAAACCGTCCCACAGACATCGTAGGGAAATCCGGAGGCAGTGAATTCATCATGTGGGCGGCTCGATACCCGAATCTCCTTTTCCCGGCCTCAGGCTGTGACATAGTCAGCCAGTCAGGCTGTGACATAGTCAAGTGAGTTGGCTGTACTGTCTGCATTAACTGCATTAGTCAACCAGTGAGGCTGTGATAGTCAGCCAGTCAGGCTGTGACATAGTCAAGTGAGTTGGCTGTACTGTCTGCATTAACTGCATTAGTCAACCAGTGAGGCTGTGATAGTCAGCCAGTCAGGCTGTGACATAGTCAAGTGAGTTGGCTGTGCTGTCTGCATTAACTGCATTAGTCAGCCAGTGAGGCTGTGATAGTCAGCCAGTCAGGCTGTGACATAGTCAAGTGAGTTGGCTGTGCTGTCTGCATTAACTGCATTAGTCAACCAGTGAGGCTGTGATAGTCAGCAAGTCAGGCTGTGACATAGTCAAGTGAGTTGGCTGTACTGTCTGCATTAACTGCATTAGTCAACCAGTGAGGCTGTGATAGTCAGCCAGTCAGGCTGTGACATAGTCAAGTGAGTTGGCTGTGCTGTCTGCATTAACTGCATTAGTCAGCCAGTGAGGCTGTGATAGTCAGCCAGTCAGGCTGTGACATAGTCAAGTGAGTTGGCTGTACTGTCTGCATTAACTGCATTAGTCAGCCAGTGAGGCTGTGATAGTCAGCCAGTCAGGCTGTGACATAGTCAAGTGAGTTGGCTGTGCTGTCTGCATTAACTGCATTAGTCAGCCAGTGAGGCTGTGATAGTCAGCCAGTCAGGCTGTGACATAGTCAAGTGAGTTGGCTGTACTGTCTGCATTAACTGCATTAGTCAGCCAGTGAGGCTGTGATAGTCAGCCAGTCAGGCTGTGACATAGTCAAGTGAGTTGGCTGTGATGTCTGCATTAACTGCATTAGTCAGCCAGTGAGGCTGTGATAGTCAGCCAGTCAGGCTGTGACATAGTCAAGTGAGTTGGCTGTACTGTCTGCATTAACTGCATTAGTCAGCCAGTGAGGCTGTGATAGTCAGCCAGTCAGGCTGTGACATAGTCAAGTGAGTTGGCTGTGCTGTCTGCATTAACTGCATTAGTCAGCCAGTGAGGCTGTGATAGTCAGCCAGTCAGGCTGTGACATAGTCAAGTGAGTTGGCTGTACTGTCTGCATTAACTGCATTAGTCAGCCAGTGAGGCTGTGATAGTCAGCCAGTCAGGCTGTGACATAGTCAAGTGAGTTGGCTGTGCTGTCTGCATTAACTGCATTAGTCAGCCAGTGAGGCTGTGATAGTCAGCCAGTCAGGCTGTGACATAGTCAAGTGAGTTGGCTGTGCTGTCTGCATTAACTGCATTAGTCAACCACGCCACCGCCCGACGCTGCCCGTCTCGGGCAGTCATAGGCGCCGCCGCTGCACCCCGTTTTCGATCTTGAAGCTCATTGTATACCTTTTGGAACCTCTGAAAGTATGCAGATATTTGTGGGCTTGATTAACACCCACTAACTTAAAAGAAAATATAATAAATTAAATATACTTTTGATGAAGTTTGCTGCATGTGCTTTCCGTCTAAGAAGCATCACTAAAATAACGACCTGTAGGACTTAATCGATTGAATTAATTGATTGTTGATTGCAAACTTATTACTTGAACATTTGTCGCATTTAGCAACTACCAAACACGATATAATATTTATTTTCGTCGCTATTTCTATCGTTCTTGGCCATCTTTGAACTGTCTCTCTGTACAAGGCAGCTGATCTATTTCGGCAGCTCTCTGACACAGTCGTCTCTCTGTGATCTATTTCGGCAGCTCTCTGACACAGTCGTCTCTCTGTGATCTATTTCGGCAGCTCTCTGACACAGTCGTCTCTTGTGATCTATTTCGGCAGCTCTCTGACACAGTCGTCTCTCTGTGATCTATTTCGGCAGCTCTCTGACACAGCCGTCTCTCTGTGATCTATTTCGGCAGCTCTCTGACACAGTCGTCTCTCTGTGATCTATTTCGGCAGCTCTCTGACACAGTTGTCTCTCTGTGATCTATTTCGGCAGCTCTCTGACACAGTCGTCTCTCTGTGATCTATTTCGGCAGCTCTCTGACACAGTCGTCTCTCTGTGATCTATTTCGGCAGCTCTCTGACACAGCCGTCTCTCTGTGATCTATTTCGGCAGCTCTCTGAAACAGTCGTCTCTCTGTGATCTATTTCGGCAGCTCTCTGACACAGCCGTCTCTCTGTGATCTATTTCGGCAGCTCTCTGACACAGTCGTCTCTCTGTGATCTATTTCGGCAGCTCTCTGACACAGTTGTCTCTCTGTGATCTATTTCGGCAGCTCTCTGACACACTCGTATCTCTGTGATCTATTTCGGCAGCTCTCTGACACAGTCGTCTCTCTGTGATCTATTTCGGCAGCTCTCTGACACAGTCGTCTCTTGTGATCTATTTCGGCAGCTCTCTGACACAGTCGTCTCTCTGTGATCTATTTCGGCAGCTCTCTGACACAGCCGTCTCTCTGTGATCTATTTCGGCAGCTCTCTGACACAGTCGTCTCTCTGTGATCTATTTCGGCAGCTCTCTGACACAGTCGTCTCTCTGTGATCTATTTCGGCAGCTCTCTGACACAGTCCTCTCTCTGTGATCTATTTCGGCAGCTCTCTGACACAGTCGTCTCTCTGTGATCTATTTCGGCAGCTCCCTGACACAGTCCTCTCTCTGTGATCTATTTCGGCAGCTCTCTGACACAGTCGTCTCTCTGTGATCTATTTCGGCAGCTCTCTGACACAGCCGTCTCTCTGTGATCTATTTCGGCAGCTCTCTGACACAGTCGTCTCTCTGTGCTGCCGATGTGGTGGCCGGCGGTCGGACGGGCGTCTCAGTGCTTACCTGCCTCGACGCGCTCCTCGGCGGCATCGGAGCTAACATCGGACGGTCTAACATCGGACGGTCTAACATCGGAAGGTCTAACATCGGACGGTCTAACATCGGACGGTCTAACATCAGACAGTCTAACATCGGACAGTATAACATCAGACAGTCTAACATCGGACGGTCTAACATCTGACAGTCTAACATCGGACAGTCTAACATCTGACAGTCTAACATCGGACAGTCTAACATCGGACGGTCTAACATCGGACAGTCTAACATCGGACGGTCTAACATCTGACGGTCTAACATCTGACGGTCTAACATCGACACAGCTGAACGGTGATCGGAATATCAACGAGCCAATTACCATAGGCACCGTCCGATCTCACAGCCGTCCGTCATCCGGCCGAGAACGCATGAGCATAATTTCAATTATGGCGCTAAGCTTTATGATAAACCAACACAACAAGTCCATAACATTCTAATCACAGTCGTTTCACTCATTAAAATACTGAAATTAATAGGTTGGAACATCAATC
>JAXIVJ010019593.1:5000-18588 GCA_036785665.1 Chirona hameri | reverse complement strand
TAACCTAACCTAACCTAACCTAACCTAACCTAACCTAACCTAACCTAACCTAACCTAACCTAACCTAACCTAACCTAACCTAACCTAACCTAACCTAACCTAACCTAACCTAACATAACCTGCTGAAAACGATTGTGATATTTTTCACTCGCAGTCACTTAATGTTATACAAATTAAGTTTTTAGATTTGGGCGAATGACGTCATTATACACCGCTGCTGATTGGCTGACAAAGTGGGATTGGCTGAAAAGGTGTCTGTTAGCCAATCAGCGGCTGCACCAACCTGGATTCATTTTGCAAATGGTAATTTTTTTAAATTGCTTAAAAACGGCTAAGTTTTGGGGAAAATGACCTGAGTAATTTAGACATTTAAATAGCGGCCCAATATATTGGCTATCTCAATTTAATACTAATACAAAGGTGAAACATTCCCTTTGAGTGTCAGCATCTTCTGCACCACATATAGTAGTCTGGCATTTTAAACATCCAACAATTGGACAGTGACAGCCGACAGGGGACAGAAGACAGTGAGAGTTGGCAAGACATAAGACATGTTTTTGATTCAAAACGTTGCATTTCGGACTTTAATGATTAGCACACTATTGTGAGGCATGAGTTATTTGTGCTAGCACTGAACATGTTCGAGTTCAGTCAGTCCTTCCACTATATGCCTGTGCTGTATACAGACGGTACTGCTGAGTCCTAATATTTGCATGCTTAAAGGGAAATAATGACCTTTTTCCACTAAAATGGAGTTAGCACTTGAAATCGCCAGACGAGATCAAAATATATTGTAAATTCATCACATTTTGCATGAAAACTTTCCTACCGAAAGATATTTCAAGTTAAAGTTGATAAGCGTTCCACACTTTTAACGACCGGTACTTGCACTATTTCTGACCTTTTGTCAAGTACTTTTGGTCCTCATCAAACTGCGGGATTTTCCCGTATTATTTTTTTACGCAATGGAGTGGAAAATATATTGTGCGTTCTGCTTGTTGTGATTATATGCCCGGCGATCTTCTAAAACTAACAGCGATTGGAAAAAGTGGCAATAAAATCGGAAGCTCATCGATGCACATCAACGCGGCATAGTTAGTGGTTGCGACCCTTAATTTTTGCAATTCGATTCATTTGTTTTCAACATTAGGAGTTGTGTATAGTTTGTCTGTGGCTGTATATAACACTATGCTTTATTTTATCATGAAAAATAATAATTTTCCCCCAAAAAACTAACGAACAATAACACAAAACTGGCAATTAAATCAGAAGCTCATCGATGCACATCGACGGCGACCTATTTAGCGTCGGCGATTTGTTTACAAAGTCATTGTCATGCTTCTCGGCGCACTTAACCATCTCGGCGCACTTGGCGAGTTGTTCCTGATTAGTATACCCAAGTCCCGTAGCAGGCTTTGTTAATGACGTCATTGGTGCCATTCTTGTGTAGCATTGCAAAATATATCTGATTTCGAGTTGAAAGCTAATTAAAGACTTATTCAAATGATTGTTTTTAAGTTGGAATTTTCTTGTTAATCATTATTAAAGGTATTTTATCACTGTATTTCATAGTAGTTGACACTTCAGAAACTTGTGACGTAATAATATTGTATCCAATATGCATTTCCCTCACCTTTTGCCATTGTGGCGCAGTGCCGAGTGCTTTGCGAATACTAGCTTGCCTGGGGTTCAATTAATTCCGCTCTTATTTTATTCGAGTTGGTATAGTTTGCATGTTGTTGTTATTCATGACTTATACTGATAGTCAGTCATGCATCACGGATGCTTCACGGATTGCTTCACGGATCATTGCGCTGCTCGAACGCACGCTAGTAGCGCTTTCGTTCTCCATGGCAACCAGGCGTGAGCCAATGAAAAGCCAGAACGTATTCCCTTTCTGGCTTTTGATTGGCTGACGCCTAGTTGCCATGGATAACGAAAGCGCTACTAGCGGGTGTCCGAGCAGCGCTCAGTTTGATCGGAAATGTCACAGAGGCTCCACAAATGCCGCACTCGATGTTAACAATGGTAGGGAAGGACGAATTTGCCAATGACCTTCATGATGTACACAAGGTACTTGTTTTGTATTTCTTCCAAACTTACAACTTTGAATTTGGGAATAATTTTATTTAATTCTTAAATTTAAATAAAATAATTTTAAAAATATAACGGGAGCCTAAGAAATTGTTGCTAACAAAATCAAAAGGTCATTATTTCCCTTTAACACAATATTTATTATTTGTATGCATTGTTTTCGCAGATCCGGTACATGCCCGGGACCAACACCGACCCGACGCCGGTGGAGGTGAAGACGCGTATCCGGCTGCTGCTGATGGGCGCGTCACCGGCAGTGGCAGCCGACTCAAGAAGCCAGCCATCGGCCTCCGGCGCCTCTGTCGCCATGGAGGAGAAGAATCCTGTGTACCTGAGCGCCAGCGTCCCGAAGGACCTCAGGGACGAGGAGGCGGCTACGGATGACCCGGACGGCGACTTGCAGTCCAGCCAGCTCCTGCAAGATGCGCAGACCCACCAAGGACCGCCATCTGGTCACCCCGTGGCGGCCAGTCTGGAGTTCGGCCTGGAAGCTCTGGCGTACGTTGCTGGCTTCCTGGCGTACAAGTGCCGTTCCGTGGACAGCAGTCTCGGACTGTGTCCGGCCAGTGTGCTCCCGGCCAAGCTAGTCCAAGAGCTCTGGGTGGATCGAGCGGCTGAGATGGGGAGGCCTGGCTGTGCCGTCACCGCAGTGGCTGGAGCAGGTGGAGGCGTTCGAGGTGGTGTTCGACGCCATACACGGCGCCGACATCGACCGCGCCCCCGGGGTCATCAGGCGGCTCAGGGAGGACCTGGAGCACAAGTACTCACGCATCGACCCTCGGGTGGTGCGAAAGTACGCCGTCACACAGACGCACATCCGCCTGAAGTGTCTGCAAGGCAGGCTGACGGAGTACCGGGCGAATGAGCGCAACGCCAAGCGCATGCGCTTGTATGCCCGGTCAGCAGTGTGAGGAACCTACCTGCCAAACTGCCTCGCCACTCCGCCGAGGACATGTTCGTTCGCTGGCCGAGGACCTGTTCGAGCTGCTGGCCTGCTACTTCCGGGTGAACTTCACGCCGCCGCCGGACAGCTCGTACGGCGTGACGCGACAAATGCTGGCCGACACGCTGCACGACTGCCTGGCCAGTACCGGACAGTTCGCAGAGTTCTGCCTGCCGCTGGCGCTGGAGAAGCTCAACTCGGACCTGACGCAGGCCAAGTTGGACGCGCTGGCGCTGCTGCAACGCTGCTGCGGCGTCTACACTGGCGCCATACCTGGCGCCGCTGCGGGTGGCTGGCCCGGGAGTATCTGGCGGCGCGACAGTCGGAGGTCCAGGCGCGCGCGCTACAGCTGGTGGCGGCTGTGCCGGCGCAGGGCGATCAGTGGGCGCGCCCCCTGCTGGCCGAGTGTCTGCACCACGCGGCGCAGCGAGGCGGCGATCGGCTGATGGCCGGCGCGGCGCCGCTGCTGGTGGTGTTCTGCGCCGGCGGCCGGGAGCTGGTGCTGGGTGAGGCGGTGCCGGCCCTGCTTGGCCAGCTGCAGGCCGGCGCGGAGACTCGGCCGCCGAGCGGCTGGAGACGCTGAGCGCGCTTGACCGGCTGCTGGCGGACGGCGGCGCGGACGAGTCGCCGGCTGTGGAGCCGCTGCGGCCGCGGCTGGCTGGCTTCTGTGCTGCTGGCCGAGCTGGCCGGCGGAGACCGGCCTCTGCAAACGGCCGCGCTCTCCGTGCTCAGTTCCTGCCCCTGGCTGGTGGGCGAGGCGGAGGCGGCACCACTGGCGGAGCACCTGGCCGGTCTGGACACGACGGAGGACGCCGCGGTCCGGGCGGCCACGGCCACCAGCATTGTGTCGTCTACAAGACACACAGTCTATCGCCAATAACCGGAGCAGTTGAGGCGCCCAAAAATTCAAAAGCGTAGTATGCGACATGTAGTTTGTCTTTGCGCACTAATAGATTGCGTGCTGCAGATAGTGGTGAGGTATGCTGTCTGAAAAATATTGACTGAGCGCATTGCTGGAGACGAGATGTTTGAGCTTGTATTTGTGCTCGCACGCATCATGTGCCTTTATTGTTATGTAGCAATCGACTCGATGTTTCCACGTGTATTTATGCTTCGTAAAAGCCGCTGATGTATTTGCCACTCACGGTTCCAACGTCTGAATATCGGCTACTTATCACCGATATCGGTCATTCGTTTCGTTTCGTTTGGCTGATATTCGTTTGCGTCATTTCTGTGGGTATGCGCATATGCGTATGTTTTATTAGGATATAAGTGACTGGGTGGCAAATTAAATAGGAGACAAATAGTTGAAATAGGCGATGATGCGGCATGTAAATGCGTGATATGTAGTAGGCATGTTACTGTTGGCATATGACAGTATAAGATGTCATGTTCTAGTTATGTTCCTATGCTGGTTATTTATTGTTCCTTTTCTTTACTGGCGTGCGTATCTTCTGAGAGAGAAAAAATATGATGTCGATGACCTCTCGCCGACGCATGATGGAAATATACAGCAACGGCGAAATTATCTGGATTTTTTGCACCCTTCCCAGACGGTAGAAACTTCTGCAGGAAAAGCAGGACCTGTTTAACCGGGAAGGGAAACGCTAACTGGTTGCATCAGCGAAGGCCAAGCTAAAGTATGTGCTTGGAGAAAAAGGAAAATATTGCATAAGGTGTAATATAATTATGGACACTGTTCGGAGACTGCGGGTGGAATAGGACTTTCGTCACAGTAATCAAGGACCCATTCAGATATCAAACTGAAAAAAATTGTAGGTACAGTGGCTGGACAGCGGCATTCCTGCTTTGATATGTATTGCAACGAAAGTATCCAAATAATTTCGTAAAAGGTAAAAGGGACTAAATATGAATAGAGACTACAGAATCGAAAGCAAAGACAGTTTCATATAATCCGTGCGTGCATACTCATGAGCATGACTCATGAGTATGGCATGACTCATGAGTATGACATGACTCACGAGTATGACATGACTCATGAGTATGACATGACTCATGAGTATGACATGACTCATGAGTATGACATGAGTATGACATGACTCATGAGTATGACGACTCATGAGTATGGTATGACTCATGAGTATGACATGACTCATGAGTATGACATGGCTCATGAGTATGACATGACTCATGAGTATGGCATGACTCATGAGTATGACATGACTAATGAGCAGGGCCGTAGGAACTATGTTCAAGTTGGGGGGCAGGAGGCATTCTGAAGTCGATTCTTTACACGCAACGCCCATAGGCGTAATGCTAAAATCCAAAAAGTTGTGGGGGGGTGGCTGCCCCCCCCCCCCCCTGCCCCCTGTTCCTACGCCTATGTTCATTAGATAAATAAATACTATATAATAAATAGTATTGATTTAGGTAAGAAGTTATTTGCACTTGTTGACTTTTCTTTTCACAGAAAGTAATGCTAGCACAAGCCAAATAAATTAATTTAACAACATAGCTTGAATAATGCTTCTTTAGCTATTATAATTAACAGTAGTACTCAGGCCGTTAAATACCGCCACTCGGTGGCCTGGGTGGCCACTAAACTTGCAGCTCTACTGCGGCGGCGCGCTCAATCCGAGAAACAGCGTAACCGTACAACAGCTGATTGGAATTTGCATGTGACGTCACAGGTTGGCGCCCCCGTGGGCAAACTTACACTGCGGCAGTGTCAGTCTTGTGCGATGTCAGCTAGTCATGCGCTCATTGATATGTGCGTCAAGTTAGCGTCGTAATCGTATTCGTTTTCAGCGTCGAGTTCCGATTTCCCCCAAACTTAGGATCTGGGTAGATCTCATCGAGTTATGCACGAATATGCAATCCGTTTTGACCTAGGACAAATGGATTGACCTCCAGAGGTCACTGAAATGTCATAACACGGGGTACCCTCTAATTGTTTCGTTTACCGTCCGATTTAATCGCAAAGGGGCTCAAACGACTCGCCGGCACCCCAGCTTGCGTCAGGAAAACAAAACATTACCTAGAGGTTAAAGGTCAAGGTCACGGGGACGAATACGAGATTTTAAGCTTCGGTACCAGCTTGTGTACCCTCTAGTTTTTTTCGTTTACCGTCCGCTTTGCTCGCAATGGGAAAAAGGGACTCTCCGGCACGTTAGCTTGCGTCAGGAAAAACAAAAAGGCATCCAAAGGTCAAAGGTCAAGGTCAAGGGGACGAATACGAGAATTTAAGCTTCGGTACCAGCTTGTGTACCCTCTAATTTTTTTCGTTTACCGTCCGATTTGCTCGCAATGGAAAAAGAGAGACTCTCCGGCACGTTAGCTTGCGTCAGGAAAAACAAAAAAGCATCCACAGGTCAAATGTCAAGGTCACGGGGACGAATACGAGATTTTAAGCTTCGGTACCAGCTTGTGTACCCTCTATTTTTTTCGTTTACCGTCCGATTTGCTCGCAATGGAAAAAAAGAGACTCGCCGGCACGTTAGCTTGCGTCATAAAAAAAGTCATCCAGAGGTCAAAGGTCAAGGTCACGGGGACGAATACGAGATTCTAAGCTTCGGTACCAGCATGGTGTACCCTCTAGTTTTTTCGTTTACCGTCCGATTTGCTCGCAATGGGCAAAAAGGGATTCGTCGGCCCCTTAGCTTGCGCCAGGAAAAACAAAACATCACCTAGAGGTCAAAGGTCAAGGTCACGGGGACGAATACGAGATTTTAAGCTTCGGTACCAGATTGTGTACCCTCTAGTTTTTTCGTTTACCGTCCGATTTGCTCGCAATGGGAAAAAAGGGACTCTCCGGCACGTTAGCTTGCGTCAGGAAAAACAAAAAGGCATCCAGAGGTCAAAGGTCAAGGTTAAGGGGACGAATACGAGATTTTAAGCTTCGGTACAGGCTTGTGTACCCTCTAGGTTTTTCGTTTACCGTCCGATTTGCTCTCCATGGGAAAAAGGGACTCGCCGGCACCCCATCTTGCGTCAAGAATAACAAAAAATCACTTAAAGGTCAAAGGTCAAGGTCACGAGGACGAATACGATATTCTAATCTTCGGTACCAGCATGGTATACCCTCTAGTTTTTTCGTTTACCGTCCGATTTGCTCGCAATGGGCAAAAAAAGACTCGCTGGCACGTTCGCTTGCGTTAGGAAAAACAAAAAGTCATCCAGAGGTCAAAGGTCAAAGTCACGGGGACGAATACGAGATTTTAAGCTTCGGTACCAGCTTGTGTACCCTCTAGGTTTTTCGTTTACCGTCTGATTTGCTTGCCATGGGTAAAAAGAGATCCGCCGGCACGTTAGCTTGCGTCAGGAAAAAGAAAAAGTCATCCAGAGGTCAAAGGTCAAAGTCACGGGGACGAATACGAGATTCTAAGCTTTGGTACCAGCATGGTGTACTCTCTAGTTATTTTCGTTTACCGTCCGATTTGCTCAAAATGGGCAAAAAGGAATTTGCCGGCACCCCAGCTTGCGTCAGGAATAACAAAACATCACCTAGATGTCAAAGGTCAAGGTCGCGGGGACGAATACCGAGATTTTAAGCTTCGGTGCCAGCTTGTGTACCCTCTATTTTTTTCGTTTACCGTCTGATTTGCTCGCAATGAGTACAAAGGGACTCGTCGGCATCCCAGCTTGCAAATCGGATGGTAAACGAAAAAAACTAGAGGGTACACAAGCTTGTACCGAAGCTTAAAATCTCGTATTCGTCCCCGTGACCTTGACCTTTGACGTCTAGGTGATGTTTTTTTTTACGCAAGCTGGGGTGCCGTCGAGTCCCTTTTTGCCCATTTCAAGCCAATCGGACGGTAAACGAAAAAAACAGAGGGTACACAAGCTGGTACTGAAGCTTAAAATCTCGTCGTATTCGTCCCATTGACCTTGACCTTTGACCTCTGGATGCCTTTTTGTTTTTCCTGACGCAAGCTAACGTGCCGGCGAGTCCCTTTTTGCCCATTTGAGCAAATCGGACGGTAAACAAAAAACTAGAGGGTACACAAGCTGGTACTGAAGCTTAAAATCTCGTTTTCGTCCCCTTGACCTTGATCTTTGACCTCGTGATTTTTTGTTTTTTTACGCAAGCTGGGGTGCCGGCGATTCGTTTTAGTCCCTTTGCGTTTAAATCGGCCGGTAAACGAAAAAAAACTAGAGGGTACACAAGCTGGTACCGAAGCTTAAAATATCGTATTCGTCCCCGTGACCTTTATGTTTGACCTCTAAGTGATGTTTGTTTTTTTATGACGCAAGCTGGGGTGACGGCGAGTCCCTTTTTGCCCATTGCGAGTAAATCTGACGGTAAACGAAAAACTATCGGGTACACAAGCTGGTACTGAAGCTTAAAATCTCGTATTCGTCCCTGTGACCTTGACCTTTGACCTCTAGGTAATTTTTTTTTTCCTGACGCAAGGTGGGGTGCCGGCGAGTCCCTTTTTGCCCATTGCGAGCAAGTCGAACGGTACACGAAAAGCTAGAGGGTACACCATGCTGGTACCGAAGCTTAAAATCTTGTATTGGTCCAGAGGACCTTGACCTTTGACCTCTGGATGCCTTTTTGTTTTTCCTGACGCAAGCTAACGTGCCGGCGAGTGCCTTTTTGCCCATTGTGAGCAAACCGGACGGTAAACGAAAAAAAAATAGAGGGTACACAAGCTGGTACCGAAGCTTAATATCTCGTATTCGTCCCCGTGACCTTGGCATTTGACATCTAGGTGATGTTTTGTTTTTCCTGACGCAAGCTGGCGTGCCGGCGAGTCCCTTTTTGCCCATTGCGAGCAAATCGGACGGTAAACGAAAAAACTAGAGGGTACACAAGCTGGTACCGAAGCTTAAAATCTCGTATTCGTTCCCTTGACCTTGACCTTTGACCTCTGGATGCCTTTGTGTTTTTCCTGACGCAAGCTAACGTGCCGGCGAGTCCTTTTTTGCACATTGCGAGCAAATCGGACGGTAAACGAAAAAAACTAGAGGGTACACAAGCTGGTACCGAAGCTTAAAATCTCGTATTCGTCCCCGTGACCTTGACCTTTGATATATAGGTGATGTTTTGTTTTTCCTGACGCAAGCTGGGGTGCCGTTGAGTCCCTTTTTGCCCATTGCGAGCAAATCGGACTGTTAACCAAAAAAAACTAGAAGGTACACAAGCTGGTACCGAAGCTTAAAATCTCGTTTTCGTCCCCTTGACCTTGATCTTTGACCTCTAGGTGATTTTTTATTTTTCTTGACGCAAGCTGGGGTGCCGGGGAGTCGTTTTGAGTCCCTTTGCGTTTAAATCGGACGGTAAACGAAAAAAAAACTAGAGGGTACACATGCTGGTACCGAAGCTTAAAATCTCGTATTCGTCCCCGTGACCTTGATGTTTGACCTCTAAGTGATGTTTGTTTTTTTATGACGCAAGCTGGGGTGACGGCGAGTCCGTTTTTGCCCATTGCGAGCACATCGGACGGTAAACGAAAAAAACTAGAGGGTACACAAGCTGGTACTGAAGCTTAAAATATCGTATTCGTCCCCTTGACCTTGACCTTTGACCTCTGGATGCCTTTTTGTTTTTCCTGACGGAAGCTAACGTGCCGGCGAGTCCCATTTGAGCAAATCGGACGGTAAAAGAAAAAACTAGAGGGTACACCATGCTGGTACCGAAGCTTAAAATATCGTATTCGTCCAGAGGACCTTGACCTTTGACCTCTGGATGACTTTTTGTTTTTCCTGACGCAAGCTAACGTGCCGGCGAGTCTCTTTTTGCCCATTGCGAGCAAATCGGACGGTAAACAAAAAAACTAGAGGGTACACCATGCTGTTACCGAAGCTTGATATCTCGTATTCGTCCCCGTGACCTTTACCTTTGACCTCTGTGATTTTTTTTCTCGATTAAATCGGACGGTAAACGAAACAATTAGAGGGTACCCCGTGCGATGACATTTCAGTGACCTCTGGAGGTCAAACCATTTGTTCTAGGTCAAAACGGATTGCATATTCGTGCATAACTCGATGAGATCTACCCATATGCTAAGTTTGGGGAAAATCGGAACTCGACGCTGAAAACGAATACGAATACGACGCTAACTTGACGCACATCTCATTGATGAATTTGACTGCGGCACTTGTCAGTCTTGGGCAAACTTACAAACAAGACACTGCGGCAGTGTCAGTCTTGTGCGATGTCAGCTAGTCATGCGCTCATTGATGAAATTGACTGCGGCAGTGTCAGTCTTGGGCAAACTTACTTTTTTTGAATTTCTGAGTCAGTCCCCCCAACTATGTATATATAGTGTATAATTATTACATAATATACTTACTATAAAACTATTACAATTATTACAATTATGGAACCATTTTTTCAGTTTCATACAGGAAAAAATACCCAAAATATTTTATCTCTCCAATTTCCTTCTTTCAGCCCATACAATTGACAAATTACTAGTTAACTGAAATTGATAGGTAAACACTGACAAGGACACTTGTCAGTCTTGGGCAAACTTACAAACAAGACACTGCGGCAGTGTCAGTCTTACAATTGACAGCCCATACAATTGACAAATTACTAGTTAACTGAAATTGATAGGTAAACACTGACAAGGGCACTTGTCAGTCTTGGGCAAACTTACAAACAAGACACTGCGGCAGTGTCAGTCTTGTGCGATGTCAGCTAGTCATGCGCTCATTGATGAAATTGACTGCGGCAGTGTCAGTCTTGGGCAAACTTACTTTTTTTGAATTTCTGAGTCAGTCCCCCCAACTATGTATATATAGTGTATAATTATTACATAATATACTTACTATAAAACTATTACAATTATTACAATTATGGAACCATTTTTTCAGTTTCATACAGGAAAAAATACCCAAAATATTTTATCTCTCCAATTTCCTTCTTTCAGCCCATACAATTGACAAATTACTAGTTAACTGAAATTGATAGGTAAACACTGACAAGGACAGCAGCAATTTCGAAGCCGTTAAATGTTAAAGTATCGCCATCGTTGGCCAATTAAAAATGCATCTGAAAACACGTTCCTCATACATAATTTTCACATGCCAGCCGGATGTCGACAAAAATTAACTGACTCCGACTCCGGCAAACATCACCTACTCTAATAGACTCAGATTCCGAGTTCGAGTCTGCAAGACTGCTTCCGACCGACATGGCTCTCTCAGCCCGTTTAAGGGCTCTCCAGAATGACCGAGAGCTTTCTCAGACTTGCACAGGGCCCTCTTAGGTGACAATGGCCCTCTTAGACAAGCGCAAGGCCCTCTCAGATCAGACGGTGGTCATCTCTGGTCGACCGATAATCCTCTCAAAGAATCGGAGGGTCCTCTCTTATAGGGACTTTGGCTCTCCTAGGCCTGAAAAGCACCCCTCCCCCCCCCACCCCTGGACGATTAAGGGTCCTTTCAAACTGGTAAACAGATATATCTGACTGGCACAGGGCCCTCTCAGGCCTGACAAAGGTAATTTCAGAACGACAAGGAGCCTAAGGCTCTAAGGCCTGGAAGATACTGTCTCAAACCAACTGAGGCCCCTTCAGACCGCCGGGTTCTTTCCGGTCTGGACGTCAGAGGGCAGGTGACGTCAGAGGGTGGGGCGGACCGTGTCCAGGTATGTCGGGCACGTACAACTTTCGCTTCTAAATTCTTCCGGACGCCAGGAATTGCTTGATCGGGTGGTGGGGTCAAGGCCTGCGAACAAGCTATGCTTAGCGCGGGGCCTGACCTCGGAAATCCATTCATTCACAAAACATTCGGACTAAATTTTTTTTTTTTTTTAAATCCTTTTTAACACGCGCCCTGGAGGGCCTCTGGTAATTACACGCCCTGGAGGGGGCGGATTTCGCCCCCCCCCCCCCTATGATCTCGAAAACCACGCAACGTAGCGACAAGCGGGAAAGGACGTTAGATAGCTCGAGACAAGCTCTTTCGAAAGTATTTCGTTAATTTTTTTTCAGGTCAATATTGTGGTCACCAGAGGTCATCAAGGGTCAGATTTTCAAGTTTTCAAGACTTCGGTTCGAACACCCCCAAATATCTCGGGAACTATGATAGTTAGCAGCAAATGGAAAAAAGCAATCGAAAGTCATTGAAAAATGGAATCGACATAGGTGTCCTCAGATTTGAGCTCAGGTCAATAGTTTAGGCTCCAGAGGTCATCGAATGTCAAAAAGGTGATTTTGTTTTCAAAACTTTTTCCCCAAATAACCTTTTACCTAATAAAGATAAAACAATAATGTTTACGCCATCGCGTATGTCTTGTCAATGCGCTTCGAATCATTTTCAAGGTGACCGGATTAGGTCAACTGAGAAATCTGACCTCAGGTCAAGGTCAAGTGGTGACCCAAGTTGGTCATGTCATATTGGGAGACGTGTCTCGACGAGACAAACATATTGGTACCATTTTCTCTTCTCTATCTTCATTATGTCGATAGTTATTGATAAAACCGTGTTGTCGGTCACACAATTGACCTGACCTTAGGTCACCGATATTAGAAATCCGAGATTAACAAATTGTTGGTATCTATGACCTTATGAAGTCCTGCAATATTGAAACCGATCGGCGTAAAACTGTGGCTGTGGTACTACTGCAAACGTTTTGGAGTTGAGGTCATCACGTGACCTGGTCTGGTGACCTAACCTGAGATGACCTGAGGCCAAGATTTTTACATAATGCGGGAAGTTCATTTCTAAACAGGTATACAAAAAAACGGCGGCGCTGCACGCCGCCGTTTTTGCGCTATCCTCGCAGAGGATAGCGCAGAGGACTTACTCCAAAATAAAAATATTAAAATCGGAGCTTTCGGGTATATTGTAACACTCTTCGTCAGGGTGTTACAATATACCCGAAAGCTCCGCTTTTAATTTGTATGGTAGAGTACACCTTCTTTGTATTTAATATATATCACCCAATCCACATCATGTCTTTTTGCGGATCCCAGATGAGTCCCTGAACAGGTCGGAAGGGCGTTGAAAAAGTCGGAGGGGCTCCTAGACGATCTGAAGGGACCCTGAGCCTTTCAATAGTATAAGAATGTGGTTGTCCAGGGAATACAACTAAAAGTTTTCGCGCCCCTCCGCGGCGCAATTTAACTACAAATTCAATTATATGCGGCTTAGAACAAAAAATCGGGCCGTTTCTCGGCGCATAGTTATATTATGTTGCTACTTTCCTATATAAATGGGGAAAACCGTTCACTTTAGTACTTTTTTTACCGCACTTTTAAATGCAAATAGCATTGTTAGAGGCCCGCACCACACGTAATGCGACGCATTGATAGGAAAGCATATCCAGGGCATAAGATTACAAAAAAAACGCCGCTCCGCGGCGCAATTTGATTAAGAGTTCCAGGCCTTGAGCCTAACAAAAAATATTCCAAGTTGGTATAACTGATTCCAAATTGGTGTAGCTGGTTCCAAAGTTGACATGGCAGTTTGCTAACTCCGGCTCCTAAAAGTTGGTATGGCCCATGCCATTCCTGCCATACCGCATTTTCCATCCTTGTAACGTGCCTTTTCATCCGTTTTGTTTGGCCCTTTCAACGTTTGGGAAGCGGCCTTTTCAACGCTCGGGAAGGGGCCCTTTCGAGGCGCCGTCCCCCG
>JAXIVJ010019592.1:0-18597 GCA_036785665.1 Chirona hameri | reverse complement strand
AGACGATACCGACGCAGTGTTTACATTTTGATAGCATGGAAAGTAAAAAAAAAATGGGATGTGTCCGGGGTTACATCAGTTGACCCTACCTGGTGGTAGAGAGGTAGTGAGGTAGTAGAGAGGTAGCAGGCTAGCAGCCTGATTGAGTCTTGTCTGCCTCCGGTCTTATCAAGCGGTCCATGGCACCTATGCCAAATGCCGTATGTTTTACTCTGAAAACCATGCTGCGGTACACTAGCTTGCTGTGCCGTTTGACGTTCCTCACCTCGCCCTCAGTTTCTTCTCACACTCCACGCACTTCAGTTTACTACTCATATTAGGCTTACACTTACACTTTCCGGACCGTCTTCTTGACAGTTTCCCATGTCAATGTCAAGGTTGTTTACCTAACGGGCTTTTCCACTGAATTGGCTCAATATCAATACCCAGCCACACGATACCGCGTCACCTGGGAGCAGTCAGCACATGTAAAAATCCGACGACCGGCACTTGAATTGCGTCGCTACTGGCACAAACAGCGCCACAATTGTCGCTGTCTCACTGACCTGACAGCATGGATAAGAGACTACCGTTAGAGACAGATACTACCGTCGTTACTATACTACTATACTACAGATACTAACGTCGTTACTATACTACAGATACTAACGACACGGATTACGCTAGTCATGGGACAGCGGCGGTGTCGCCGAGTTTTTGCACCGCTCTGTCTAGCTTGAGGAACGCTGCCACTAAATCAAAACAAACTATTTTGGATAGTGTATGTATGATGTTTTACGGTGATATTCTAATGCTGAGCCACATTGAAGATGAATGAGGTCCTGTCATGTGTTTGCGCCCATCATATCTTTAGTTTGGGATGTGTAGTTATCTTTAACAGCGTTGTGCTAACTCACGGTACCCAAATAACCCAATCAACTGCAACCGACGTGCGTTGGCGCGTCGGAACATTTTTTCACCTCTGGGTATCACCTCTTTCCAATTTTCGCCTTTCGCATCGAGGTCGTTATCAAGATCTATATTCCATATTTCATAAAACTGTAACTGCAACTGTGCTTAGTTGTAAGGCTACGATATTTTGGGATGAATATTGCCGATTGGTTTCAATGAGGGTGGAATTGATTGTGTTTAAAAATTGAATTGTATACTACGTCTCTCATAGAGGTGCTTCTACTAAGCCATTTGCACTGGTTTCGGTGCACAAGTCCGTGACAGTATCTTCAATGTGAGATTCAAGCAACTTACCATCGTAGCGCTCCTGCCCCCGTGCTCGGCTTCCACAATGTGGATTGCGGAGATTTGTGCTATCCGCAAGATCCTAACGAAAAAAATATGCACTGTGATTCACCACTGATCTGTGTTTAACGGTCACATCGACACTTCTATGACGTCATAGATCTACTAATGGTGGAGCCGTGACCGCATACACGCAAAACAACCCTGTCCGGTGTAGACAGCCGACGGACCGTTTCCCGGAAGTGCATGGTGCGACAGAGTTCATTCGCTCGCCACTGCGTCTTGTGAAGATGTGCGAAATAGAGTCGCTAGCTTTTTTTTAGGAAAGAGAGAGAGAGAGAGAGAGAGAGAGAGAGAGAGAGAGAGAGAGAGAGAGAGAGTGAGAGAGAGAGAGAGAGAGAGAGAGAGAGAGAGAGAGAGAGAGAGAGAGAGAGAGAGAGGAGAGAGAGAGAGAGAGAGAGTGAGAGAGAGAGAGAGAGAGAGAGAGAGAGAGAGAGAGAGAGCGAGAGAGCGAGAGAGCGAGAGAGAGAGAGAGAGAGAGAGAGAGAGGGGGGGGGGGGAGACATAGTAAGGGAGAGCGAAGGAAAGAAGAGAAGAAAAAGGGAGAATAAGCACTAACAAAAAAAATGCGTTATTGACCCTGAAAAAATCGAAGGTTTCTGGCATCGGAACAGTAGTGACTAAGGAGTTCCGAGGGATCAGACAGACCATCGTTTGATGGCCTCTGAGCCGGACACTGTGACGTCATCATATGAGGTAGAGGGGGAGTCAGGAGGGCCATGAGCGCGAGGCGGGAGTAAAGGTCAAGGCCAGCGGTCCCTCAGTCGGTCTGGTCATCGGGCGCGTTCCTGGACTAAGTGCGCCGTAAACCACGATTAGCACCCGCGTCCCAGCAGAGTGCACAGGGGGGGGGGGGGAGGCTTATGCAAGGCTATAGTTGATGGGTACTGGTGCATTTGAGGGTAAACACTAAACAGCATTAACAACCAGTAAGACGCCGAAGTTGGTGATGAACGAGCTGAGCGCGAAGAAAATGTATGGTGAATATTCAACTCCATCGGGCAAGTAGTTTCTGAGATACAAAAAGGGTGCGCACGTACAGAAGCACCCCACCCTGACTTGTGGGAAAGTGGCGGCTGAGAGGTCCTTAACCACGCACAAAATTTGAACACAATCGGCTTCAGCCGTTCCTGAGATATAGAATAGGGGTGTACACGTGCGTACGTGCAGACACCCCGCCAATAACTCGTGGAAAGTGGCGGCTGAGGGGTCCCTAACCACACACCAAATTTGAACACAATCGGCTCAGCCGTTCTTTTTTGTATCTCAGAAACTACTTGCCGATCGAGTTGAAATTGCCCATACATTTCCTTCGGCGCTCGCTCGTTCATCGCCAACTACGGCGCCTTACTGGTTTAGTGACTTTATCCGAGTGAGTAGAATTTCAACAATGGTGGACAGCGTGAAATTCTACTCACTTGACCAAAAACACTGATTTTACTGGCAATTGGCATGGTTTATGCAGCCTGGCTCTGGTCCCTGGCACAGCTGGAGGTGGGGCATTCCACGACAAATCGACAAATCGAAATCACCCCTCATCTCTCACTTTTTGTTCAAATTGTTCTATATGGTTACCTTAGGTCCTGAATTCAGCCGTGACAATATTAGCTCCATCTGACCTCAGGTTCTCAAGTTATAGCCTCGGGCATTTTTTGCAAGATCACGCTTCAGATATATTTTTGGAGGCCGAAATAGTGCATTTGACCTATCCAAATGTCAAAAAGACTTATATGACTGAATTTGCAATGAAACGGAGATTCTATTTCTGGGCTTTGTTGCTTGACCTTGAATGACCTTGACCCCGTGACCTCGTAACTTGTTTTCCGTTGACCTCATGTGACCCCGGGTACACCTCTGATTCCAATTTTTCACTTCGCAAAATACTTGTCTATATATTGCCTAACAACGCAACAAATAAAAAAGGTGCGTTTTTCCTCTAATTTCCATATTTTCCGTCGATATACGTGCATGTTTTCGAATTACCCCCAAGGGGGAGGGGCAATGGCCGGATATCTCAGCTACCATTGCAGCTGCAGGCCCATTTTTGGGGTATACACATTGTCAGGGTGACGAGCAACACCACGCAGCCATCCGGCGTGGTCCAAAACGGATCTAATGGTGAAGACCCCGCCCAAATCGGTCCCATAGGTTCGGAGCATGACGTCAGCAACTATTGTTGGCGGTTTTGGCCACATTTGGTCCACTTCGATTGAACCAAAGTGGATAGATAAAACTCAAAACGGCACCGTTTAGGACCACGACGGTTCGAATGGTGAAGACTCCGTTCAAATCGGTCATATAGGTTCGGAGCATGACGTCGTCGGCAACGATTTTTGGTGGTTTTGGTCCCATTTGGTCCACTTAGATTAGACCACATGGTGTGCCATACGCGGAACTAGCGCCCAGCGGCGGAGCGCCCGCCTGGGCGAGCTGCCATTGAGTTTTCGGTCTAAAACTGCACGTTTCAAAGTCTAGCAGAAAAACTATAAGGAGTAACAAAATATTCTCTGGATCCTGTTAGATTATGCAATGTTATAGCATTCTACACTATTGCCAAAAAGACATGACACCACCGCCGACACCGCTTGAGACATCATTTCAGAGACAAATATTCGTGTATTTCCAATATTAAATCTCGGGAAATCGCCTGATTTAGAATGAACGGCGGCGCAATTCCAAATATATCTTATAAAGTAAGCATGATATCAAAAATATGATTTGCCTCTTGAGAAAAGATACTTCAATTACATACCAACCAAATTTGAACCCTCCGCTTTTGATACCGTGTACGCTTTACCAGGCTAGGATTGCATGCAATGCTACGTCTACAACTGAACGCAGATGTTAGCTGGTTCTTATATTAGCGTAAACAATGGTTTTGTCAATTAAGGACGAATGACACTATCGAATGCGATACTAAGGAGCATCTCATCAAATTTAACATAATTTACCTAAGTTGAAAACCAAATTGTTAATATTTCGTGGGTTTGTATTTACGCAAAACCCTACGCGCTTGCATTTGGACAATTGTAAAGACCATGTTTTTATTTTACTAAGATTAACGTGAATTTGCATGCATTTGCATGATTGCTTAATTGACCAATATTTCGTGGGGTTTAAAGTTGGCGATGTCTAAGATTTATAACAAAGCTTAATTCGAAACACCAAACAAGAACATCTCGGTCACATGTCACCAACGCAACATGCTCGTTAAATTTAACGTAATTCCTTAGTCATTCCACCGCAACATCCCACTTTCATTCTCACTGGCATTGAGTGGTGTGGTCGGTTTTGACCTGAACCTTTACACTGGTTTTCTTGACATATCCTTTAGTGTGGGGAGGAGATAGACATTCAATGTGCTATTTTTAACTGACGCTACAATTGCACACGGAACTCAAACACCGTATCTACATACACGTAGGTTCTTGGTATATTGTCTTTGTCGACGGGTCAGTCAACGGGTCAGTTAACGCTCGTAAGTCGTAATTGTGTACAGTTGTACAGCAGTTGCAGCAGAATGCCAATCTGTGTTTGCGACACATACTTACAACTAAATAAACCAATAACAAATATAAAACAAGGAACATTCCTATACAGATAACGCTTATTTGAAGGCATCTGGATGGAACTGGATGGCTCTTAGTTGTTCTTTCAAGATATAGTTTTGACTAGAGTGTTGAATGAATAAGTTTAGTTTTGTAACGCAGCCTATTGGCACTTAAAGGGCCAAAAATACATGTTCCACATTTTGCCATATTGTATTTACGTTTCAAAAATATAATTGTAACTTAATTTAAAACTTATTATTTAATGATCCAACTAGAATTGATCTAGTTTAAAACAGTAACTTCATCTCATGGATAAAGTAAGTACTTTATACTTTATCCTTTATCTTACTTACTTACTTTATCCATGACCATCTCGTGAAAAGAACGCACAGTGGGCCAGCGGCGGCTCAAAATAGTTTTTTAATCAGTTAATTGCACTAACCGAATCATATGACGGCTCTAGGGGTAATTCGTTACGTAGAAAACGATTCTGACACTTATTTGTACTTTCTGCCTCCAAATAATCGAAAACAAACTTGTACCTGGTGTCATTTCAGTGTCGATTCATACTTGTAATGGAAGATTTGACATCCTCTTCAAATGTCGGAAAGCTTGCAATGAAAGCTTGCAATGTTTCGGTCCCAAAGCAAGTCTTAAGGTAGGATTGATATAAAAGTGCAGTAACTTAGCTAAAAGTGTAACCATTAGCATGTCGATGAATACAAAAATGACCTTATATTCTGTTAAAACGTCTGTCTTATCGTTCCCTTATAGGTACATACCTACTTTTACGGGGCCAAAAAGGAGGCCAATAGAATGTACCTAGCTATTCCAAGACTACCAAAACATTAACAGTTTATAGTTTGGTTAACACGCCATTGGCCGGGGGAAATATTGGCCCCTCCCCTCCCCCCCCCCCTCTCCCTGACGGACATTCTCAATATCTCAAAAACCAATAAGGCTATCAATGCTAAACTTCGGTTGCCTTCTCCTCATGGTATCACCTAACTCATGGTAGGAGCCTAACTCATGGCGTCATTTTCGAAATTTTGTTTTTGTGTTTGAATGGCCAGATACGAGCAAATGAACATCATCACTCTATTTCTGAGAGGAATGTGGTGTAAAAACCTGTCTTTTTTTACTTAGCTTAATCCATTTAGAAATTTGACCCTATGTGACCTAATCTTGACCTGAACTTGACATAAATTTAATTTAAGGCTCCTCAGTTGAGGTAAAGTCGTGAAAATGGCTATCACAATCAAATGATATGTGTAAAATACTCCATAAAACATGTGTCGCATGACTTAAGTAGAACTTTTGCCAATAGTGACCTTTGTGACCTTGACCTGCGCTTACAATCTCACTTTCGCTCAAGCTGGACGTGTATGATGCCTTTGAAAGCACGTTGGGTGATAATGGTCGCAATCAAAGGTGTTTGATGGAAAGTATGGTTAATACACTCAAATACCTCGAATTTGACATTTGACCTGATCTTGACCTGAAATGTGGCCTTAATTTGAAAATATTGAGTATCCTTCAGATACATATCATTGAAAGCTTTCGAATGACGCCCTGCGTGTCTCGCTGCGATCATTGGTTTGGAAGATATCTATGGGGCAATATGTGCCCTCTCCTCTGGTTATCTCCCGGTGCCCGTGCAGTGCAGTGGTCGGAATTCAGTACTATATCTCGAAATGGTGCAAAATATCTCTGAAGACCCATCATAAACAAGCATTGGAGAAACAAATGGTGATAAAAAATACTGGTCTTCTGTGGTCAGTTTTTGTATCTCCACCGTTATACGGAATACTTCTTTTTGCTTTTGGCATATTCACACCCCTCCTAATACACGGCATAAATACAATACAGTATGTGACAGAGAGACATGTGACGTCACAGTGCCAATCCTGGTGGAATATAGAAACAAATTTACCATTAAAACCGTGCCATCAGGCATGTGTCCAATAAACCCACGAAACACGGCAGGATGACTAACTATGCATCGCATGTTGGGCGGTATGTTGGCTGATTCAGCATAACAACGCATGTGGTGACTTCGGCGTCGAAATTCGCCCCCTAGATCAGATCAGATATAACAATAAATGCTACCACTGAATGCGCCACAGATTTGTATATCGATCTATCACTTGTGAATTCCGGAATTGGTAAATCGTTTTTTCGATTAAAGAACTATTTTGAGCCGCTGCTGGCCCACTGTGGAACGGCGTTAGCGAATGCTAGTTCCGCATATGGCACACCATGAAGTGGATACAACTCAAAATGGCACCGTTTTGAACCACGCCGGATCGAATGGCTAAGACCCCACCCAAATCGGTCACATAGTTTCGCAGGTATTCGCCCGTTACCCCTCCCCTTGGGGGGTAATTCGAAAACACGCACGTATATCGACGGGAAATATGGAAATTAGAGGAAAAACGCACTTTTTTATTTGTTGCGTTGTTAGGCAATATATGGACGAGTAATTTGAAAAGTGAAAAATTAAAATCAGAGGTGTACCCGGGGTCACACGAGGTCAACGAAAAAAAGGTCACGAAGTCACGGGGTCTAGGTCATTCAAGGTCACGCAACAAAGCCCAGAAATAGAATCTTCGTTTCATTGTGAATTCAGCCATATAAAGATTGTTGACATTTGGTTAGGTTAAACGCACTATTTCGGCCTCCAAAAATACCTCTGCAGCGTGACCTTGCAAAAATGCCTGAGGCTATAACTCGAAACGCTGAGGTCAAATCGAGCTAATATTACCACAGCTGAATTCAGGACCCAAGATAACCCTATAGACAAATTGTGGACGAAAGGTGAGAGATGAGGGTTAAATTTGGGAAGATTTTTATATCGATTTGTCGTTGAATGCCTCAGCTAGTTTCCGAATTTGGTCCCGTTCAGCTTATCGACACGTATTTAAAATGAGGCGAAAGTCGCTTTCATGTCTATTAATCTTCATCCTACTTAAATTATGTTTGTCACAGTATAACATCGGTGCTCGATTCATAGCTTATTGGAACGGTCGAGTACATATTTTGGCATCCAAACTTACATTTATCAAATAGAAAAGGCTATGACGACCAACGCTTTATGCGCACCATTGCTGGCTAGCATTATAGGCACATCTTCCTAATCATCATGAGTATAGTATCTGGTGTCACCGTCACGGCCTGGTCACGATATCAGATCGTGACGTCACGGCATCAGATCGTGAAGTCACGGCGTCAGATCGTGACACCGTGACGTCAGACTCTGTGACCCAGTGGAGCCGCGCGGTCATGAGCGCGGGGAGCCTAGGCGCCCTCCAGCGTTGCCCGTGTGCGGCCCCGCCGGCCCCACCCCGTCCCGAGAATGCGATCGTGACCGGTGCCGATGCCGCCGCTATCTCTTCTATATCTCCGCTGACCCAGTAGGTATCGGGGCGGGCCAGCAGCCCCCCGCTGTGTGGGAGAGGGGGTGAGAGGGGGGGGGCTGCCCTCCTCAGATCCGGTTCATAAGCCGGGTCACACACGGCGGTAATAACACCCGCTCTGAGATGCAAATTGGCGCAAGTGTCAAGTTCGCGAAAATCATTTGAAATTTTGTGAATCCACGTCAAGCGGATTCACAAAATTTGAACTGTGAGTAAGTGAACTGTGAGTAGGTGGTTTTGCGGCCAGTTTCCGAGGACATTAGGTCAGATGACTTCGGAAGCTTGCGCACGTTTTCTCTTCTGCTGTCCCTACCACCTACTGCACCGGCGGCCGCCAGCTGCCCGTTGACCTCCACTGTCCGTGCCAGGCACCAGTGGAACACACGACAGCACTAAGTCGCCGCTGCAAATTGCCTCATGGAGCATCCACTATTGGAGGTCCAGAGGCAATTCCATGGCTCCCTACGGCTAAGCCGACATTTACAGCGGGCGCGATTGAGAGTTATGGGTTAATGGGCGATGCGGATGACATCCAACCTTCCTTACAATTGCCCAGGTCAAATGGCAGTAACTCCTGTAACTACCGGCAGTGACCTTCAACTTTTATCATTGCCCATGGAATGTGTAAACGGTAACCGCAAGAAATAGCAAATGAACTTGCAGGGTATGGTATTTGTCAACTACTATAATTACTATGACCATAAGAGTCGTTGATGGGTGCTTTATGGGGTTCCCCAGCATTTAGCGCATACTGCGGTAACGTACTGCGGTAGTTATCCGTTTGCAACTAGGAAGGCACATATGTGCCTTTTTCACTGGCACAGCCCACAGGCGATGGATGCGGGGAGCGGGAACTGGATATAAAACGTATAGAAGCGAGACATTCGCACGTTTACGGTTTACCTGACATATGCCTACGTCATAGACTAGATTACATCGTGTGGATTAAATCTCCCATTTAGTATTACCGTGTAAATATGCTGCTTCAGCTAGGATCCCATGAACGTATCATCAGACCCTCGGAGCGAGGAAAAACATGCTCACGTTTAATGCGTTTCTCTGTAAAGCCGTCCTTTCTTTGAGTCGCACGCGGAGTTGCTCAGCTCTATCCCTGCGCCAGAGCCTTTGTAAAGCGTATGACGTCTTCTCTCACCTCGCCGTCCCGTAAGCTGCAGTGTTGTACAACGGCGGAAAAATGCCGACACTGTGGCGAGAAAGCCACCCCAGATAAAACCACAAAGTCACGTGTTACCAGTCTCCGACACACATGTGTGCTGTTAACGCAGTTTAGCGGGCCGGCTGGTGGAGGGAGGAATGTCTGCGTTACATTGCTGGGAACACCGAGACACGCAGTTGCGGGGTTTCTGATGAAAGGAGGTGTCTCTCCGCTCCTGTTCCTGCACACTGTCGGCTGGAAAGACCAGGATTTACACATTTTCTCTTGTTACTATGAACGAAAAGGTTAGGTCAATGGTTCAGTTGATGGAAACGTGACGTTTCGAGTAGCATGCGATTTTTACACGCAAACATGTATGTGTTATGGATTATATGAATTTAGACATTTGTTAGAAGCGGATCATCTTTTTGCGCTCTCCTGCAATAATTATCTGAAAAAGTATGATCACGGAGCAATGAACAGACGATTAAACAGTTGATGAAGTACTCTTTTCAGGAACACTGCCTTACGTGGAATAGTCTACGTGAAAAGCGATGTTGTCTGTATATTTGAAGGAAGCAAGTCTCAAGCAACACCATTCCTTTCACTCCATTATTTACTGGATTCTGGATAATGCAATCTCAGGGCCAGTGGAACATCTGAATCTGAGGAGGCTTCTGGCTAGGTCGGGAAGGTAGGTGAGGCTAGGATGTCACTCACCTTCAGTGACCTCGGAGGATGTCACTCAACCCCAGTGACCTCGGAGGATGTCACTCACCCCAGTGACCTCGGAGGATGTCACTCATCCCCCGTGACCTCGGAGGATGTCACTCACCCCCAGTGACCTCGGAGGATGTCACTCACCCCCAGTGACCTCGGAGGATGTCACTCACCTCCAGTGACCTCGGAGGATGTCACTCAACCCCAGTGACCTCGGAGGATGTCACTCACCTCCAGTGACCTCGGAGGATGTCACTCAACCCCAGTGACCTCGGAGGATGTCACTCAACCCCAGTGACCTCGGAGGATGTCACTCACCCTCAGTGACCTCGGAGGATGTCACTCAACCCCAGTGACCTCGGAGGATGTCACTCATCCCCAGTGACCTCGGAGGATGTCAATCACCCCCAGTGACCTCGGAGGATGTCACTCACCTCCAGTGACCTCGGAGGATGTCACTCATCCCCAGTGACCTCGGAGGATGTCACTCAACCCCAGTAACCTCGGAGGATGTCACTCATCCCCAGTGACCTCGGAGGATGTCACTCAACCCCAGTGATCTCGGAGGATGTCACTCAACCCCAGTGACCTCGGAGGATGTCACTCACCCTCAGTGACCTCGGTGGATGTCACTCACCCCCAGTGACCTCGGAGGATGTCACTCAACCCCCAGTGACCTCGGAGGATGTCACTCACCCTCAGTGACCTCGGAGGATGTCACTCACCCCCAGTGACCTCGGAGGATGTCACTCACCCCCAGTGACCTCAGAGGATGTCACTCACCCCCAGTGATCTCGGAGGATGTCACTCACCCCCCCCCCCCACCCAGTGACCTCGGAGGATGTCTTCGGATGCAGAGCAATGTCCGTTCTGCCAGCGGCGAACGGCAAATAGATGCAAGTACACGTCTCTTATATATGTAAGAACGTCTGTGAGAATCCTGATAGGAATATGTAGGGAAACGTAGGAAAATTCTGCAATGATTTTGATAATGCACATGATTCACACGACCCATTCAATGATTCAATGATGCAATGAATGAAATGATGCAATTATTTTGCATGTGAAGGTATGTTATCACTGGGTTTTGGCAGCATTGCATTCCACTAAAATACAGGAACATCCGGCTCGGCTCATTGGAGGAAGTTGAATTCAAAAGGAAAGATTTGTCTCGGAATGTAAAATCGTTGGAGATTGTGACTACAAAAATACTTATTGTCATAAACAATTGCTGGAGGAAAGAGCTAGCATAACTGCGTGCACTCATTCAAACATACAATTGCATAGTCGGAAGAACACAGAAGGGAAACCCGAAGGAAATCTGCCGTTTTCCCCCAGGAGAAACTTGCAACTTCCGCCCCGTAACAGTGACGGTTACTGACACAATCCGCACTGTGCCGGCAACATTGTTCGTAAAGAATTTGTCACTAAAGAGTTTATTATAAATGTCCAAAATGAAGGAGAAATATCCAAAAGTAGACAAATAATAGAAAAGAAATGCTGATCAATACCAGGACAGGGACGCACGTCGCACGTGTGCGGTCCTTCGATGCCCTCGCAAGCACTGTATCACGGAAAACCAGTACCGCACGGGGGCGCACCCCGTGCGTGTGCTCCCCTCGCGGGTCCCTCCGAAGTACTGACTCACACACGTGAGCGCAACAAAGCGTATGGTCCGGCACGCGTGGGCCTGACCCGGAAACGTGGAGCCCGGGTGGCCACTGGCGTGGGAAAAGCAAACAGTGCGTTATATGGTCTCAATAACTGTCAGCTGCGTCGCTGGACGTCGCCGGACGCAGCCGGGCACCTCAGACCGCCCGAGCGCTGGGCGGTCCGAACCAGATACAGGGAAATCATTTGCGTCCGTAACATAGCCGGCCCAGATTTTGACGGTTTCAAAATCTTAAACGAAAACGGAAGAAAACGAATCCACACACGTAGACGCTCTCGTTAACACTTACACTCTCAAATTACATGATCAATTACAATCACACTCTCGCAATTACTTTAACGGTCATCTATTTACAACTGCATACGCGCAATCTAATAGGTTTCGAACTAACGTAATGCGGCCGCGCTGCCGACCCCTGTAGCCTGGACGGCAGGACGCTATTAACGCGCAAACACGATCAATCGCACATATCACGCTCACAGATTCGCACATTTCACATGATCATACACGCTACGCGACGAACGGCAAACACTTAGTTCCTCGAGCAAACACACTACACCGCGGGCTTGCCGGTTCATATCGCCGTATCGCCATCAATGTATGTGGCTGCCGGCACCTGCCGGCCCACGACAGACTGCAGATCACCTTTCGCGGACCGGACCAGTCGCTCCCAGCACCGCCGGTGAGGTGACGCTAGTCGCTCCCAGCACCGCCGGTGAGGTGACGCTAGTCGCTCCCAGCACCGCCGGTGAGGTGACGCTAGTCGCTCCCAGCACCGCCGGTGAGGTGACGCTAGTCGCTCCCAGCACCGCCGGTGAGGTGACGCTAGTCGCTCCCAGCACCGCCGGTGAGGTGACGCCAGTCGCTCCCAGCACCGCCGGTGAGGTGACGCTAGTCGCTCCCAGCACCGCCGGTGAGGTGCCGCGGGCGGGATGAACCACCTCGGTGCCGCGCTGTGACAGCCCTGTTGATGTAGAAGCCGCCGAACTCGGTCCGCTGTCTAGACGGCAGGCCTTCGTCGTGCACGTTAGAGTTGACGATGAAGGGGTCGTTCTTGTCGTAGGCCCTGACGAGCTTGGAGACGTCGCGGTGCTGCTTACGCTGCGTGCCGTTACCGGTCCCGTTGTTCTCCTCGAATCGCCTGTACGCTCGAGCTGCTAGCTCTGGGTCGTGGTCCAGCTTGTTCAGAAGCCACCGGCCGCTTGCGGTGCCGCCAGCTCAGCGGAGAACGCCTGTCGCTGCGTCTCCGCCACGCCGAGCACGGCGGCTGTGAGCTGTCGTTCAGGGTCAGCGTGTTGTCGCGGCTTTATGACCGGCAATCGTGTCGGTCTCGTAACGCCCGCCGGCCCGGCGACTGGTGGCGTTCAGGACCTGCGCCGCCGCCTCGTCCTGCTCGAACCGTCTTGGAGTGTCGTGACACTTGGTACGAACGACTCGGTCTCCACCGCCGGGGCACTAGGGCCGGGGTTCGTGGAGCGTTGGGTCTTCTTTGGTGCGCAGGAAGTTCACGTGGCGGGTCTGGCTGCTCGGTACGCTCTCTGGCAACTTTCCGGTCGCGACCCATCCGAGACGGGTGTGTACGGCCCAGGGAGCGCCGGCGGACCCGCCGCACTGTCAACGGCATGATGATGTCCATGGCGTCAGCCCCGATCAGCAGGTTATCTGGCTCTGCGGTCACTTTAGCGAGTTCTAGGTCAGTCAGGTGAATCCACTTCGTATTTTCCTTGGGCCAGTTCACCGCTGAGCCGGACATGTTGATCGCTGGTGTGGTGCGGACGCGTTTGACCGGGTAGTTTCCGTCTCCGTTCAGCGGCTGCACCCTCAGATCGACACATTTCGAGACATACGTCGAGCTGCCTGTCTCTGTGCCCAGATGCAGGGGTTCAGTGGGTCCGTGCAGCCCCAGGTCGGTCGCCAGCTGATCGGTGATCAGCGACACCTGACTGCAGAGATCCAGCATGGTGTTCACGACACGCTGTCCGTTAGGGCCTCGGACCGTTACCGGCAGAATCTGCAGGAGGCCTCTGCTCTTGTAGTACCGACGTAGCTGTGGTCAGTGTCGGTTTTCGGTGGTGCAGCAGGTAAGTAACCACCGCGTGGGACCAGTGGCGTACCCAGGATTCACTCCAGGAGCGGGCAATTTTTGATCAGGGGCATAAGGTACCCCCACCACACAAAAAACTCACCGGATTTGTGCCACTATATTTTTAGAGGGGCATATTTTCACAAAAAAAATCTTTAAAAAAAAAATCATTCATTTTTTTCGACCAGGGGGCCCCAAGGTACATCCACAAAAACTCGCCGTATCTGGCCAGGCCGGCCAAATACGGTAAGTTTTTGTGAGGGTACCGTGGGCCAAATAGCCCCAATATCGTGTACTGATGCCCTAGCCAAAGGGGCCAGGTCCAGTTGATGCTCCAAAGGTCTTGGTTGCCTTCACCCATGAAGCCCCAGATGGCCTTCCAAGGGCCCCGGTCGACCCTCTGTTTGCACCGGTCGACCCTCGAGGGGCTCAGCCAATTCTCCACGATCCCTGGCCGATCCTCCAAATTGGAAGGTCAGCCGTGACCGTGGGCATGATTGTGCTACAAAACAAAACTGCAACCATATTGAAGGAACTGTGATGTTTTGTTTGTTAGTTTGTTTTGTTGGCAATAGTCATTTTCGCCGAATCAGCAATACAACTCCGTTAAAAGGTGGGAAGCGCGGTGATAAGCGGGGGTGGGGGCGGTCGAGCCCCCGCTGCCAGCAGAATATCAATCAAACGCGACGCCAGGCAATGTCGGTGGCCAATGCATTACACCAATATGGACAGCGGACACAGACCCCGAGACTCCGGCCGACCCTCCCGGAGGGGGAGATCGGGGCTATAACCCCCCCCCCCCCCTTCGGGCAATTTGAGGGCAAACAAAATATGTGTAAAATTTGAATTGAAATTGGGGCCGACGCAAAATATAGTTGGCCAAATCCGGTGAGTTTTTACATTTTGGGGTTAGGTAGGGAGCCCCTCGTCTGTCATTCGAGAGCCATGTACCTATTCATTTTCAATTAATGAGGCAACTGACGGGCACAGGGCCCCTACCTTGTACAGGGGCCCCTGTGTTCAATACCACTACCCCCCCCCCCCATGTGTTCAGAGTATCACTACCAGGGGCCCCCTGACCGACAAAGGCGTTTCTGATAGTCCCAGGGGCCCCCGAGATGCCGGCTAGAGGAGACCTCTGGCTGTCCTTTGGGGGCCCGTGCCTATTCGTTTCCAGCTAATGGGGCCCCCTGACGGGCACGGGCCACCTATCTCGTACCGGGGACCCCCTGTCTGGCGCCAGGACCCCCTGTACGCAGTTCAGTTCGTTTATTTTGCTAACAAAAGGACATCAAATCAAACAGAACAATAATGAATTGGCGCAAAAGCAAAAGCTTAAATCATAGCGCCTCTCCAGATGAAACAAATGAAACACAAATTTTACCAAAACTAAGGAACAGATCACGTAGGCCCCGCTACCAGCCCGCCGAGCGGCTATTCGAAAATCAGGTGGCCAGGCACAGGCGGCACGAGCAGGTCAGCGTGGTGCAAGTGCTGGTGATGTGTGATTGTTGTGTTGTTTGTGTGTGTTGAGTCTTTGTGAAAGTGCTATGAATGTCTGTAAGTGATGTGCGATGTCTATACCCTGTGTTTGTGAAATATTTCTACCAAAGAGCAGGAGCTCTAATTTGTTTTTGGGTGGCAAATCATCAAAGTCGCGCACAATGCGTCGCGCTGCGTTAAAGGGGTGCGTTCTGTGAATCGTGTATAGGGGGCACCAGAGTATGTAATGGACAGTGTCTTCGTGCGTGTGTCCACAAGAACACAACGGACTTGGTGTGAGTTGGAGTTGAAAGAGGTGGGCGTGTAGTGTTGATAAGCCGACACGTAGTCTTGTGTTGTGTGTTTAGTGTTTGTATACTACAGAGTTAATTGCTGGTGGCTATGGTGCCCCGAATCGCTGCCAGACTTGAGAGAAGTCACGTCGAGAAGTAGTGTTACGGAGTGTTTCAGGAAGAAGGTTCCACTGTAACCGAAGGTTGGTTGAACATTGGATAACACTATTCTTCAGAATTGTGTTTCCATTGTGAAACAAACCTGAGCTGTTCGATTGGAGGGGGTTTTACAAAGGTGGCCTGAGATCAGTACATCTTGGATCCAGGCCTCCAATCGTAGCAGGGATGTACGATTTGCGAAAGGAGTTAACCGGATTGGGGGAAGTGAGAGAATGTGTGCGTTACGTAACTGAAGTCCTGTAGCGTCCTGTCTTGTGTTTGTCAAGAGGTTAGTGAGGTATGGAGGAAGAGGCGGGTAGTTGTAATATAGTCGATGGAAAAAGAGAAGTCTGTGAATGAGTTGTCTCGTTTCTAGTCGCTGCCATCCTAGGTCGTTAAGTAGAGCGTTGGTGGGTGTGCGAAACAAGGTTCCAGTCACTAGTCGGGCACAGCGGTCCTGTATGGTCTGGAGTCGTATTGAGTCAGAGACAGCCAGGTTACCGTCGTAGATTATGTCGCAATAGTCAAAGTGTGGTCTTATGTACATTAATATATTTCGTTAAGTACTGATCTTGGTAGGAACCTTGCAACAGGATAAATAGGTCATAAGAGAGAATGCATGGTTCGTATCAAGGAATTGATATGTTCGTGAAAATGCAGGTCAGTGGAAAGATCCTAGATGCTTGTGGCAAGTCACGGGAAGTAGGGGTTGTCCATCGAAAGAGAGGTCAAAGTCTTGGTCATTACGCCTGTTTGTGAACGTGTGTTGTACTGCTTTGTCCGCGTTAACCCTCGCCCTACGGGGGCTTTTTTCACCTTCGTCCTACGGGGGGTCCTAAAAAGACTCCCCCTCCTGTTAACTTCCAAACCAAGCAACATAGAGCAACGCGACATGTTGCCTGTCATGTTTGGAATCTAACGGTTTGCAATTTTTAGGTTTCGGGTCAACGAGTGACCTTCCAGGTCTAGTGAATGACCTCGATCGACCACTTCCAGAACAGCAATTTTGCTCTGTCAGAAAACCTCAAAATGAGAAACTGATAAATGTAAATAAAAAGGCATATTCCTAGACCAGTTTTGTCTCAGAAATACAGAAAAGGTAATTATTTATTCGTATCTGGTCAAAAAAGTCCAAAAAAGTTATCGCTCAGTCATCAGCAGCTCAGTCCATCGCTCAGTCAAAAATAGAGATATTTCTTTGAAATTTGGTTTGAGTATTGTCCATACTCAGTTCTCTCACATATATTCCGTTTTTTAACCTCTTTGAAAATTTTGATTGTGTGGCGATTTAAACAAAAACGTTTTTGTTCATTTTGGGGTCAAACACCCAACATTTTGAAAATCCGAGATTGCCATTTGAAAGAAAATGGCATTTTATATCTTTACTAAATTGGGTTTGCAATTTGCTTTAAAACTCTGTTTTCTACGATTTTTAAAACATTTATCGTTTTTCCACCAACATGACGTCATCAAAACATCATTATTTCCCAGATTTCTCAACCAATTTCAATTACATTTTTACAGCATACGTATAATTGTTGTATACTTAGCTGCCCAAAATTTCAGTAAGATGCGCCGCATGCCTGAAAAGTTATGCAAGAAAAACCACAGGGGGTCGTTTTAGGACCCCACCCCCGTAGGGCGTGGGTTAAATGTAATAGCCCAGTTGGTGCCGTACTGTCTTATCATGTCTAAGTCGTTTTCTTCAAGTCGAGTCCTGACGTCCAAGTGTTTGACGCCAGGACTCTGACTCAGAGAGTATGCATATAGTTTTGATAAACAATAATAATTTACGGCCTTCTGTCCTGAATCGGCACGATATAAGGCCATTTTTCGACAATATAAAAATACATTGTATTACAAAAATATAATAAAATGGTGTTTGGGAAACAAATTAAAGGTGAACTATTTCCTTTAAGCTTGGCGAGCTCAGTCTTGATTCGCAGCTCACTGACGCTGGAGGCACGAGATGTTGCCGAGCACGCCTCCTCGCTGCGGGTGCCGACATCGCTCGGAGCTCGCCTTCGCGACGGCGAGCTCGTCACCACAGTTCGTTGTCACTGCACGAAAGTTCACTGATAGTTCCGAACACTAGTTCACTAGTATCTGGCCAGGGAGACCATTTTGTTACCGATACAACCCGCACTATGCCGGCAACATTGTTCGTAAAGAGTTTTGTCACTAAAGAGTTTATTCTAAATGTCCAAAAATGAAGGAGAAATATTCAAAAGTAGACGGAATAATAGAAAAGAAATGTCGATCAATACCACGACAGGGACGCACGTCGCTCGTGTGCGGTCCTTCGATGCCCTCGCAAGTACTGTATCACGGAAAATCAGTACCGATACGGGGGCGCACGCCGTGCGTGTGCACCCTGTGGGTCCCTCCGAAGTACTGACTCACACACGTGAGCGCAACAAAGCCTATGGTCCGGCACACGTGGACCTGACCCAGGAAACGTGGAGCCCGGGTGGCCACTGGCGTGAGAAAAGCAAACAGTTCGTTATATGGTGCCAATAACTGTCAGCTGCCTCACTGGACGTCACCGGACGCAGCCGGACACCTCAGACCGCCCGAGCGCAAGGCGGTCCGAACCAGATACAGCGAAATAATTTTCGTCCGTAACAGTGACTGTCATTAATATTTGTCTTCACAGGATAAAATGTCTTCGACATTCAGAAACACCATCTAGAAGCTTAATAAAAAAACATCCTAGGTAATATGTACTTGGATTTGTTTTACAAATGGTTTAACACACAAGCCACGGCG
>JAXIVJ010019591.1:0-18599 GCA_036785665.1 Chirona hameri | reverse complement strand
GCTAACTGATGGCTGGGCGTGTGGGGCGGCGCTCCGAGTTTTTTTTAGCACCGGTTAGCGGGGTGGCCGGACTGTTTGCATTGGGCACATACGATGTTGGTACAGGACGCGGGTGAATGACGTTCCCCGCAGATGTAACACTGTTGACAGTCGAACTGCAGGTGTCCCATCTGACTGCACTGATGACAACGAGGCTGCTCACGAGGCTGCTCACGAGGCCGCTCACGAGGCTGCTCAGCTGCCTTGTGACGACAGTCGTATTGCATGTGTCCTGTCTCACCGCAACCATAGCAACGGATTTCATTGGCCCTGTTCCTTATAACCTGGTCGGGATCTCTGTACCCCGAACCGCCCGGACCTCTGAGCCGGAACTGTTCCCGCCGGGTGCCGGCTGTCGTTGGGGTGTTGAATCGGTGGTGCGGCCCGGGTTGGTGTCCTCGTGGTTGTTCCGCGGGTTGGGGTTCCCTGGACTAAAGAAAGCGTTGATGGTTGACTTCTTGAAGTATCGGGAATTCACCTACTCCAGGTGAGCTGCTACGTTGACCGCTTCGTCGAAGTACTCTATCTGTCGCTCCCCAACCGGTCGGCTTAACATGGGAGGTAGTCCAGACAAGAATTGTTCCATGGAGATGCGGTTGAGGATGCCTTTCTGGATAGCTCGCTGTTCGTAGTTGCCCAAATCGCTTACGAATTCTGGGTAGGCGCGCCAGTTGCTCAACTTCCTGAGCAAACTGCCGCACTGGCGTGTCACGAGTCACGACCCATACTAACTGAGTGAAGTTTGTTGACTTGTTTGGTGGGGTCAACTACTTCCCCATACTGCCTCAGAAGCGCCTGCTTTACTCTCGCCCAGTTACATTGTAAAGGACACAGCCGATCCTGAAGACTCCAAGAAATTGACCACTTGGGTATCAACCCGCAGTGTTAGCAGGGAAACGATTGCATCGTCCATAGCGGCGGTGAGTCGGAGGAGGAGGTCCACCTTCTGCACCCAATCTGTGACCGCGGTGCCATTATATTCACCTTTGAATACCGAGAGGTTACGTAATATAAAGGTGTCGTGGTGTCCCCGTTCAAATGCTGGTAATAAAAGTGCATTGGGGCCTCTGCCCTCCATCTCTGCCCAACTCAGCTCATGTGGATGGCAGAACTGACCTGGTCTGGCCGCGATCGGCACCGCCGGAAGTGCTCGTCGTTCGCTTATCTTGGCGTCCCTGAGTCCTTCAGTCTCTGCCAGATCATAATATTCTTCGTCTCCACCCGGTGCAAGGGGTGCCGCAGCTGGGCTGGCCGCGTCCTCCACCTTATCTGTCCCCTTAAACGAATCCTTGGCCGGATTGCTCATTGTGCTAGAACAGGAGAGACTCCTTGCATGTGATAATTGTCTGGAAGACACAGCCTACCCATCTGTTCTTCACCGGTCTTTCAAAAACGTCAATTGGCGCTATGACCCTACTGGTATCCTGGGGATCAGTCAGAATAGAGTAGTACGTATGCCCAGAGGGGTTTGCCCCTACGCTATGGGCTCTGTAGAAAAGGGGGAGTCTTGGTATCGGCCCCGCCAATACTTTTCTACCTCCCGTCATCCCCAAGCCCGCGACCGGGTGGCATCGCCCCCATCAACAACCGCAAACGTTGCTGGCGACGGACACTCTTATATGTCCTTTGTGCTGCGCTTGGCTTGCGCAGATCTTATTAATGCAGGTTTCTATTATGATGTGCCAACGTTCTTCCGTTCGTCAACCTCTCAAAGTGCCGGTTCTGACCTCATAAGGTTATGAAAGGTCGTAACCGAGACGAACGGATGCATCAATGTCGTCTATCATCGGTTCACCAACCTTTCGAAGTATCGGTTCAGGACACATCTGCCTCTCCTAGCCGGATGATGCTTCTGAGCCGCTACAGAGGTAACCATTGCCTCAGCGTCATGTAGCCCAGGGTTCTCGGTCGTCATGCGATATGATCAGTTCGCTAACCTGTCAAAGTATCGATTTCGGACTCTTATACCTCTCCGGTCCAGAGGAGGTTTATCAAGGCCTAGCGGGATTTCGTCAGCGGGATTTGGGGTCATCGTCGTTAGTGTTAATCAGGTCGGTCGGTCCGTCGAAGGTATTTTTGTCGTCGTCCTTGGTCGGTGGGTAGGGAGTCGGGGTCCTCTGCGTCACAAGGTCCAACTCCCGGTCTTGTTCCGGTTTTCTGGGCCGAGGTCTTGGGGCGACATCATCGTCCCAACTCGGCTCGCCCTCGTCCCACAGAGTGAACCATTTAACCCTGCACGGTGGAGAGCAATCGGCTCAGGGATCTTCCTGGTCCCCTGGCAGGGTCCAGGGCCGGCGGCACGTTTCACAGACCGCTATTATTTCGGCCATTTGCGCTGCCTCCTCCGCCGTCTCTACCTCTGTCTCCGTCGCCCAGGGGATAGTCGTCTGACCTTGGGAGTAGGAATCAAAACGTGTCGGCGTCCGGTATCGTCGATCAGTCGTCAGGAGGGACGATCCACTCCAGTTCGTCTCTTGTCATTCTATTGCATAAGGTTAGTCGTTATGAGAGGCAAAATACCACATTTCGTCTCTCGTCATTCTGTTACACATTGCACTGATACCGTAACATTGTCCCCTCTACGACGTTAACTTATACAATTGTTGATGATGCTTGAACCGTCTGTTCAACAGACAGTTATATCAAGACGTCACAGAACGAGGTGTGGTCCTACCTCGGGAACCGAACTGAGACGGTGGACACGGTGCCCGCCGTCTGTGACCCGCGCTGACGGCGCCACGGTGATGGTCGGGCAACTGGTGTCCGTGCGCCTGTCAGATGGCGTTACCATACGCCCTCAGTCAGCCTTCCCGACCTACCGCGGCGCTCTCGCTGAGCGGTTGTGGTATTCACGTTATCAGTGCTCGGCCACGCTCGGTTTAGTGAAAGTGAAAAATGATGTCGCGGCCGCGCTTGACCGTGGTCGTGGTTGGATAACACTGGCTGCTTCGCGGCCAAGGTTACAATCAAAATGGGATGACCTCTGTGAGAGAAATGGTTCATTACTAGCTGAGCTGGCCTTATTCATGAATCATTATTGGATCAGAGCGAAGGGTTCCCCACTATAGATTGTTTCATTCTTAAATCATGATTGAACCAAACCTGTATGAAATTAAAACTAACTCAGGCTCATTCAAACTATTTTAATGATTCTTAACCAATTAAAATGTAAGCAATTAACATCACAACCAAAGCTATGGGAAATAACTTATTGTGTAGCACGGCCGGTTTCTCTGTGTCCGTGGGACGCGGCCGGCCAGAAGAATAAAGATGGTGTAGCGTAGCCGATGATATTTGCCGTGATAGTCGAACAGGTGAGAGGCAGCAGTAAACAGACGAGACGGCACGTGGTAGTGCACCACAAGACCGCGAGAGCACAAGTGCACAGGAGCAGGCGAGAGCAGTCCGGCGTCCGAGACCCCGGGTCGACCTCTGCCCATCTCACGACCGTACCCCCCGTTCACAGTTTCCTACACCTAGTTTCTATTCTGCTAACTACTACTATTGGCCAGCGGGTCCGTTCGCCTCAGGCTGCTACTCTTCTAATTGGTGGCACAGTTCTGTTGGAGCTCTGGGATTCGTCGTTGGGCGGGGCTAGCACGCGTATAGCTACTGGGCCGTATATGGTAAGGAATGCGGTGCCGGATGGTGAAGCGGTTGCGTCGGTAGTGATCAAAGGAATATGATTATAAGAAGCCTGGTGTCTAAGCTGACGGGGCGCGGGGGTTTAAGCGACAGGGCGGAGTTCAATGGAGGCTCATTTGGCTGGCGTGTCGGATGGACGGGCGGCGCAGGGAGCTGGCGTGTCAGGTTGACGTTGCAGCTCGAGATGTGTGCAAAAGGAGCTTGCCTGATCGGGTTAGTGTGAGTGACAGGCATTCAGTCAGGTATAATGGGATTATGATTTAAACGCAGGACCGGACACGGACCCAGCGGCTGTAGCAAAAAACGATATTTCAGAAAACGTCTAATACGAGTTAGGTGCTTTCGGTCCCGAGAAATGATGCTATTGGAAAACATGCTAGTAGGAGTTAGGTGCTTTTTGAAACGGCCACTTTCGAAGTGCTAATACTAATGGTAAAATGCTAGATGCTACAATTGACGTGTTATATCGATCAGAAACGACACATCAGCCAAGACTTTGAATGGGAAAGAATCTGCTCTCCAAAACATTTATCACGAGTTAAATAGTGATTTAATCTTTCAGTTGAATCTGAAAGTATCTATTCTCCAAAAACGTTTACCATGAATACAAAATAGTGATTGAATCTAACACAAATAATCAGTCCGATTATTTGAGCTTATGTAAGAGAACCCGATAAGCTGTCGGCCATGCATAGCCTCCAGCATCCCGTCCCTCAGTTACTTAATACCCATTACGTTAACATGCCTCGCCTGCCACCCGGGTGTATTCAACTAGCAGCCCGTATATGTCGTTCAACGTTCACCGTGGATCAGTTTGGCATTCCTCGCTTGCCGGGGAAATATTTAATTCTCCTCAGCTCTATATTGGGGCTCAACATACATGCTTTCACAGAGTGGACTTAATGTCGGGACTTCTGCGACACCTGGGTGTCGCAGCGTTAATTTTGATGGGGGCAAGAAACCTGAAGATGTCGTCCCGACGAGGCCGCCACGAGAAATGCCCCGATCTACCGGCCCTCGCACCTGAGCTCAGCCGCCAGTCTTTCCCCGCCTGAGGCCACGTGCGGTTCGGCCGGCCGGCTCCCAGTCGTTGACCCTCTCAGGCCCGAGCCACCATCACCCCAACGTAGCCTTGTAATTTAGTACGTCACATAATAATCTTACATAATATTCCCCTCTCTCGGATGGGCGGGTCAAAATTCCCCTTACTTCCGGGGGGGAGTGGAATGGTCAAGGTGTGCCCTTTACATGTATACCAACACTCAGCGCTCCCGCGCCCGCGCCACTGGCGGACCGCTGTCTGGGCCCGTTGTAGGCCTTCACGGCCCTTATTTCCGCGCCACTGGCGGACCGCTCTCTGGGCCCGTTGTAGGCCTTCACGGCCCGTATTGCCGCGCCACTGGCGGACCGCTCTCTGGGGCCGTTCCTCGGGCTCTCGGCGCTCGCCTGCTCTCTTTAAGTGTAGAATGAAGTATACATGCAGATTGCTAGCTGCCGAGTGCCGGGCCTGGCGGGTGCTGCCACATGTGACCGGGCTTGATGCCGGTCCCAACTCATGCATGAGCGGTGGCGGTGCGGGGCTGGTTCCTGTTTTTTTCTTCATCTCTAACACGTAGGTCCTCATACAGCGCCCTCTATATTCCCTACAACACTGCCATCTACAGCCATCTACAGACTCCTTTGGTTCCGATAATCGTACTTTGCCAGATGTGTCAATTGGCGATTTGTGTTACATTTCACGCGTTTTTTCCTTTCCTTGCTTATCATTTTTTCCTGTGAATTACTTGCCAGCTTCATGATGTATCCTCGTATGATTTGCTGGCCAATGTCGTGATTTTTTTTATAGTTTTTGTTTTTGTTTCCCTGATTTTCTTCATGGCCTGCGTTTGGAACTTCTTTTCTTGTTTGCCACAGGACCTGCTTGTTTCTCAGCTGCGCGTTTGTATTGTTATGGGCGCCAAATAGCCTATGAGTTGCCGCGCCCTAAATCCCAAATCGTCATCAGCATTGTAGTACGGCCGGTTTCTCGTGTCCCGTGGGACGCAGCCGGGCAGAAGAATAAAGATGGAGTAGCGTAGCCGATTATATTTTCCGTGATAGTGGAACAGGTGAGAGACAGCAGTACACAGACGAGACGGCAGCAGTAAGCGACTGTACGGCGCGTGGTAGCGCGCCGCAAGACCGCGAGAGCACAAGACCACAGGAGCAGGTGAGAGTAGTCCGGCGTCCGAGATCCCGGGTCCAACTCTGCCTCTCTCTCCTCAGCACCGTACACCCCGTGCACAGCTCGCCACTACTAGTGTCCGCCCTAGTGACTACTTCTATTGGCCAGAAGGTCCGTTCGCCTCAGGCTGCTACTTCTAATTGGTGGCCCAGTTCTGTAAGAGTTCTGGGATTCGTCGTTGGGCGGGGCTAGCGCGTGTATAGCTACTGGGCCGTATATGGTAAGGAATGCGATGGGATGATGGTGCGGCTGCGTCGGTACAGATGAAGGAAATATGATTCTAAGGCATCTGGCGTCTGAGCTGGCAGGGCGGAGTTCAATGGATGCGCAATAGGCTAGCGTGTCGGATGGACGGGCGGCGCAGGGAGCTGGCTTGTTGGGTTGACGCGGCAGCGCGGGAGATGTGTAAAAGTAGCTTGCCTGATCTGTGAAATGTGAGTGGCAAGTCTGTAATGAGATTAGGGCTGGAACGCAGGACGGTACTGTCCCAGTAGCTGATGTTTCAGAAAACGTGTAATACGAGTTAGCTGCTTTTGCAGACGGTCCCGAGAAATGATGCTATTGGGAAACACGTTATAGGAGTTAAGGGCTTTTTGAAACGGCCACTTTCGAACTACTAATACTAATGTTAAAATGTTAGATGCTGCATCATATTTTCGCTCCTTTCTGGTGTTCTCTGAGATTGTTGTTTTCATGTGATTTGTGCGTTTGCCATATGACTTTCCGAGCTACAGGTCTCGCAGTCGCTATGGACGGCGTATAATTACGGCATTTGCGGTGTCCTATTTGCGGTGTCCTAAAGTCCCAATCCACCGCCACGCTTGTTTTGATGACAGTGCCTGTCGTAATCGTTCTTTCACGATGGGACGTCCGCCTTTCCCCTATCTTCTTCAGGCCCAACTTCTCTTTATCCACGCCAGGAGATCGGTCACGTTTTCTTTTGCGCTGATGTGATTAACGTCGGGCATCGGCACCCGTATACCTCCCAATACGAGGGATCTTCGTGGGAGTCCTCCCAGGAAGAACCGGAGGAGTGCTCCTCCACTCTTCCCAGGCGGTTGTTCGGCCGGTCATGGTCACGCTGTATTTTGCACTGATGTGACTTTAATGTATATGCTCCGTCTTCTGATGCGTTATGTCTTCTCCTGTTTGCTATGGCAGAGTGCTCATTACAAGTGTCACAAAGACTGCAGGCCTCATTCCAGTTTGCTCGCCAAAGTGTGCACGCGCGATGGTCTTCGGTTCCAGTACCATTTCCTACCAAATGTATGTGATGATTCGTGCTTTATTTCCGAGCTTTTTCATTTGTTTACTGATATTCGTTCTCATGCCATTTTGTCGTCGGGCTCGAAGTTTTCTTTGCCTAGTATTATTTGTTTGCTCGATTTGCTGATTCCTGATTACTCATTGTTATTCTATGTTTTCTCTTTGCTCCATGTTTCTCTGTCTTCTTTGTTTCAGTTTGCGAATGGTTTGTTTGATATGCTGATATCTGAAAGCTGGTTTCTTTTTATTTTTGCTGGTTGTTCGTTGTTTGCTTTGGCTCATAGGCCTCCACGCTAGCTTTTATGGGCGCCACATAACCATCCCTTAAAAAAAAACATCAGGATTTTCTGATGGTCTACCCTGGTAATTGAAACAACTCTGATGGTCTGATGGTCTGATGGTTTCTGATGGTTTCTGATGGTCTGATGGTCTACCCTGGAAATTGAAACAACTCTGATGGTCTGATGGTCTCTGATGGTCTCTGATGGTCTGATGGTCTCTGATGGTGTCTGATGGTTTGATGGTCTGATGGTTCTTGATGGTCTCTGATAGTTTGTGGTGGTCCTTGATGAACTTAATAATCATCAAACAGATAGGTACTACACAAAACATATATTACAACATTGCTAGGTACTACACAAAACTATGTTACAACATGTATAGGTACTATACACAAAACATATATTACAACACTGCTGACAGGCCAGATAATGGTGATAACCGACATGGCATTGGCCCAACTTCACTTCACTGTTTTTTCCTGTTTATGTCCGATATTTTTTCACTCAGGCACCTCCGCACCTTCTTCTTCATGGCTCCATCGTCCACTGCCTCGTCCCTGGACCTCACGTGAGCACGATACGTTTCTGCAACAAAGTGAGAAGAAAACTAAACAGAGCAGCCAAGGGAAAGCGGTTGTCAAATAACAAGCCAATAACCATGAACTTAATGTTATCACACTTACCATAGAAATGGTGGCCTACGATGGTTGAGTGCTCCACTACAAAACACCAGTTGACTCGAGCGTAATATTACAACTAACCTTGCACGAATTGCAGCTTATGTGGTGTCGGGGGTTGTTTCGCCGTCTTCTCTCCGAATCGGTTGCTCGTTTTTCCAGTTACAGAACGCTCTGCCAGCGCCTCTGTGCCCCACACAGCGACACCCAGGCACTTTATGAAAAGTGAGTCGCTCCTCTGGGACTTGATGTGCTGTAGCACGTCAGGGCGGATATCTATAACCTGAAAGAACATATTTGTGTAATTTATACCACACACCAAACACACACCAAATTCAAATACAATCGGCCCAGCCTTCCCAGCTCGGCCGTAACTGGGTTGCAATTTGTTAACACGCGTTTGAGTGATACTTATACAATACTGGCGCCGGTAGCTTTCCTGGAAGCCTTGATTCATCCACTACACACACAATCAACAGCAGCTTTACTTTGTTAATTTTCGATATTTTTCCATTTCAAAAATGAAATTAAAATAATTCAACCAATAAAATCAGATAAAATAATCTAAATTTCCACTTCATTTGCAAATTAAAACACTACGCATGAGGAAATGCTTTGTTACCAGTGCGCCAAGAACGTAACGGCTTCTTTCTAAGCTGAAATTCACTTCATTCTTGCAATATAAGTATACCTTTTCAATATTGCCAACAACAAAAAAAATTATATATCTCACATAACTAAGTTCTCAGCCGTTTTCCGATGAATTGAGGACGAACTTACGGCCTGTGGCGTTTAACATTACGTCGTCAGCTGAGTGTGCCACGCCATTTTTTGACGTCACACTTAGGTTACGTATTTGTAAATAACAGAAGTACCCCAAATGTGGGGTGAACATACTGTCTTTGTCAAGGAACTAGCATAGGTCAAGGTCAGGCGACGGTCGCAAAGGTCAACATAAATTAACAAATTGAGAAAGTCATGCAACACTTTCAGTATTGCCATTTCTGGAAGCTAAATCCAATGTAAATGTAAAATGCCCTATGGAACTGGCTCCCAGGAACCGTGGCTTCATCAGGCTGGTCCTCACACTCTAACTGCTGACTGCAGCAACACCGCTCACTGGTCAGGTAAGGTAGGTAAATAAGGTTGTGTCAATAGCTCCCTTCGTTTTTGAGTTATTGGCAAGGTTCGCCACGGTAGCGACAAATGGAACCGTTGCGATTTCCCAATAACTAGTCAACGGGGGGTGGGGTCAGTTTTGATAAGCAGCATCCCTTACATCCGTATATATAGTGTGGAACTGCTTAGTGCTTACCTCTGGTTGCTGAGCTGTTGACGCCTCAGGCATAGTGATTGATACGGCCAGTGGACGAGCAGTTCCAGCCGCCGGAAGACTGTCTGCTCGCGAGGGAGCAGTGGGAGCAGCTGAGATGGAGGCTCCCGCAGTCCCTCTTCTTGCTGCTGTGTAGTCCTCTGTCTGGAAAAGCTGAAATAAAAGATAAACTGTTAGGTAGTTCTCCAAAGTAACCATGAACAAGAAACCATATGTCTAAATATTCACTGCCAATTGTGTATGTATCAATATTTGTGCCAAACAAATGATGGCAAATGCAGTAGACTCAGATCAGAAGATATATACTATATATATATATATATATATATATATATATATATATATATATATATATATATATATATATATATATATATATATATATATATATATATATATATATATATATATATATATATATATATATATATATATATATATATATATATATATATATATATATATATATATATATATATATATATATATATATATATATATATATATATATATATATATATATATATATATATATATATATGTATATATATATATATATATATATGTATATATATATATATATATATGTATATATATATATATATATATATGTATATATATATATATATATATATATATATATATATATATATATATATATATATATATATATATATATATATATATATATATATATATATATATATATATATATATATATATATATATATATATATATATATATATATATATATATATATATATATATATATATATATATATATATATATATATATATATATATATATATATATATATATATATATATATATATATATATATATATATATATATATATATATATATATATATATATATATATATATATATATATATATATATATATATATATATATATATATATATATATATATATATATATATATATATATATATATATATATATATATATATATATATATATATATATGTGTGTGTGGTGTGTGGTGAGTGGTGAGTGGTGAGTGGTGAGTGGTGTGTGATGTGAGGTGAGTGGTGTGAGTGGTGTGAGTGGTGTGAGTGGTGTGAGTGGTGTGAGTGGTGTGAGTGGTGTGAGTGGTGAAGTGTGTGGTGAAGTGTGTGGTGAGGTGTGTGGTGAGGTGTGTGGTGAGGTGTGTGGTGTGTGGTGTGTGGTGTGTGGTGTGTGGTGAGTGGTGAGTGGTGAGTGGTGAGTGGTGAGTGGTGAGTGGTGAGTGGTGAGTGGTGAGTGGTGAGTGGTGTGTGGTGTGTGGTGTGTGCGCGTGCGTCCTGCTTACCTCTTCTGAAAATAGGCCCCTCGTGCGTTCACATGGCGGCTGGGGTGGCAGCTGGGCTGGAGGCTCACGCTGTTCCTCCCTGTCCCCCTCAGATGCCCCTGATCTGTTTTCTTGCACTCTTGGCTGCTGAGAGCCACTCACAGCTGAAACATAAAAGTGTTGTAACTTGGCAGGTAGCCAACTGGTTGGATGTTCACCTGTTTTGGGACAATGGGAAATAAATCGCAACGCTACCTTTGGATTGAAGTCTGAATAATTACAAGAGAATATCCAACTTCTACTAGTGTTAATCTACAATCCTTGTTGTGTTGCTATTATTCAGATTGTAGTTTTCATGGAAATAAATATAATCGTAATATTGTTATTGCTGATAACCCATCATGACAGTTTATTACTTATCTCTTAATTTATTTGGACTTAATAACATTACCATAACACAAAAATAACAAAAAAAATGGTCAACATCATAACTAATATACATGGAAAGGTCAGAATTGAGAGTGAAAAAATACTTAAAGACATACATAACATATTTTTGGTTGAAATACAATTACAATAATAACAAATTAAAATAAAGCACATATATACTGACCAGTATGCTTCTTCAAGAAGCTCAAGATATCCGTTTGTAGACCAATGTTGATCTCTCGAAGTTTATTTCGCTCGTCACGATATGAGAATGCCCGATCTGTCATGGTCTTGAGCTCCTGCTCCAGCTCATGACATTTCCTCTTGTACCTGTTGAACAAACATTGGGGTATCAATATATGTTACTGGTAACAGGAGTGTGAGTAGTGAAAAGATGATAGTCACTTAAAAGGAAATAGTTCACCCTCAATGAGGAGCATGGAAGAAGTTGGAGCCAGCACGAGGTGCATTGGAAACAGACCCCAAAATAAGTTGAACACAACCTTTTGTCATGTATTATGTCACAATCATAATGTGACAGTTGTCACATATTACGTTTTGGCATACACAATACACAATGTGAACCCATTATGTGCCAACTTCAGGCTCAGGTTGACAAGTGGCATTTCAGTGGAAAGAATATTATCATTAGATTACTACATTATTTACTTGTGTCAAAACCTTTAAGTATTTTTTAAATATATTAAAAACACCAAAACATTTTTAATTGTACAATACAAATGCTGATGGTTCAACTACAGAATATACAATAATACATGTTTTTTGTGATTGTGGATTTAGGTCCACACAGTGTACATAGCAGTTGTGTCTTACTTGACCTTCTCCTCAATAGCTTCTCTATGAAGTTTATCAGGGACTGTGCAGTCACCACCTGATTGACTCCCCCACTTGTCTTCCTCTTTGTCTTTCCCTGATCAAAGCCTTAAAACGGTCAGCCTCTGCTTTAGACACAGTCTTATGCTTTGAGGTTTTAGGACTCACAGCAGTCTGTGCCTCCTGTGGAAGAAGATAGAGATGTTGTTAGAATGCTAGTCCATTTCACCAGGTCAACCAATACGCAACTAAGTGTGACGTCAACGAAATAGCGTGGCACACTCAGCTGACGACATAATGTTAAATGCCATAGGCCGTAAGTTCGTCTCCTCAATTCACCGGAAAACGGCTGAGAACTTAGTTATGTGAGATACATCATGTTATAGAAGGTTGTTTGTTCTATTGTTTGAAATAATACAAAGGTATACTTATTGCCAGAATGAAGTGAATTTAAGCTAAGAAAGAAGCCGTTAAATTATTGGCGCTCTTGTAACAAAACATTTCCTCACACGTAGCATTTGAATTTGCAAATAAAATTGCAATTTATATTATTTGAACTTATTTTATTAATTGATTTGTAATTTAATTCTTGAAATGGAAAAACATCGAAAATGAACAACGTAAAGCTGCTGTTGATTGTGTGTTTAGTGGATGAATCAAGGTTTCCAGGAAAGCTACCGGCGCCATTATTGTATAAGTATCACTCAAACGTGTTTACAAATTACAACCAAGTTAAGGCCGAGCCGGCTCGGCCTTAACTTGGTTGCAATTTGTAAACACACCACTCAAACACTAATTACAAAGCAGCATTAGCATAAAATTAGCTTAAACCCTCTTAAAACAATTATGCAAAATAGTATGATCAATTCCATGGCCTCTGTAACGTCCCGGTCTGACGGCGTGTGAAGTGAGTGACGTGAGTGACGTCTCCGATCTTCCCTCTGGTCTGGTAGTAAAACAGAGTGGTCGGCGGCAGGGATGATATTCTCACTTGTTACAAGTGCAGAACAGACGGCGTTACTGACCCGGTTTCTAAGTAGTGCCAGAGCAAACAGAGCAAGAGGGCAAGCAGAGCAGCGCGATGTTCTTAGCTGGAGGGTCGGTGCCCGACTCCGCTTACCCCCTGACTGACACTCAGCCAGCCGCTTTTATACTTGGTCCAAAGGTCTACCCTCGGACACGTGATGTGCTCGCTGCCTCGTCACGTGAAGATGACTCCGCACTACTGCGCGTGTCGCTACCCGTGTCGCAGCACGGCAACAGTCTGACGTTCATCCTATCGAGGTTGATGGTACACAAACTAATTACTGGTCCGGGCGCAGCTGCGGTTAGATAATTAAACATGTGGTGGGGCGGCGGCGCGGCGGCGACGACGCGGCGCCGAAGTGACAGCCGAGTGACAGCTGCGCGAGACGCGCGCGGTCGTGGTAAAATGGAACAGTGCTATAGTGAATTAGATGGTTTTGCTTTAGGGTAGTTTCAGAGGCTGTAGTCAGAGCCAGTGAATTAGGTGTTTTCAAAAAGATGCTATAAGTCGGAGCTAGAACGTAAAACAGAATGCCAGCTGCTACATTACCCAAAAAGATGCTATAAGTCGGAGCTAGAACGTAAAACAGAATGCCAGCTGCTACATTACCTCCCCTCCTAATGAACAAAGCATTTTTAGCCGGGAAAAAAAATGCTCGCTTCCGCCGCCTGAAGGGCAAAGGAAGACTAGAAATGGGACCGAGGGGGCGCATCGCGGCTCGAGGATACAAGCTCGCACACACAGATACGGGCCACTCCTACCGCCATGCTAAATAAACGGCTGAGCCGTACGCACGGTTATACAGAGTTAATACAACTCTCGCTACCCAGCACCCAACACACATAAACAAACCCAAAACCCACTGAATCATAACACTCCTTGCCGTTGCAAGGGTACACATACACATTCACTCGTCAGCACTGGGCACGCGCTCGGTAGCGCGGCCACAGCGGGGCGACTTGGCACCGATTCGTCCACTTGAGGAATCAGTCCAGTCCGATCGGGTGTGCCTCACACCAGGGGAGAAAAGCGGGATGTCGGTCTGGCGCCAGGTAGCGTCGACGCGACAGATGTCAGAGTAGCGAGTGGAGCACCACCTCGTGGCGGTGATGCGTCCCCTCCGACGGGCTGCTGCCAGGTGGCAGACTGTTGCGCAGGGTGGGCTGCGCACTGGGAAACCTGGCCAACGTCATGGGCGACAGAAATGTACTGCGGCGGCGATACCATTGACGACAACTCCTGCATTTCCATGGCTGGCTCCTCTGGGCTGTCGGGCGGTAACTGTGGACGGACTGAGCGGAATCGTTCTAGGGAATAACCACGGGAGTTGGGGCAGCAGCAATGCTTCAGGATGAAATACAGGCAGAAAAGGGTCATCACACCAGTGACTATCATGAGCAGCATGGTTTTGGAGAAACCAGATGGGCTGTCAATGGTCACTTGTTCAAGGGGTTGGGCTTCCAAATGATCGAAATAAGCGTCAGCCTGCATACCATCTAGGTGCAGGTTGGGCAAAAGTGAGACGTTATGCGTTGTTAGGTTGTTAAGCTTTGCGGACCATTCCGTACGCCATATAGGTAAGGACGTATTGTCGTACAAGACATCGGACGTAAAGGTAGGAAGGTCGAGGTGTGTTTCGCTGGCGTAATAGGGAGGCAGGTAGAAGGAGTCACCGGAGGCGGAGCATTCTGGTTCTAGCGTTATTGTGTCCACAGATCGAATGATAAAGACAGTATGACTCTGTTGAGTAGATGCACAGAAGATCGTGATTGAAAACGGAGGACGTGAGACTAGTAGCCATTGACCTTGGGTCAAATAGTAGGCTTTGGGGGCATCGTTGGCGGGAGTGATTTGTGGAGAACAATACTTGTGTGTTGCCACAGCATCCCGACGGAAAAGTGCTGTTACACACGAGGCTGAACCAGCTGTGGAATATGCCGGTTCATGTAGCGGACAGAACGGTTGTCGGGCCAAGATGCATGTTTCGATTTCAGATTGCTCGGGTTGGATGTAATGCTGCCGGTTTTCAGACATTAGGAGATAACAGGGTTCGTTTGGATAATAGCTGAGGGAGACATTGTGGTCATGGAGAGGTACCTGATATGGGAAGAATCGATACACGTCAAAGGCATGTAGGGTATGGAGTAGAGGGACGTAGAAGAGGACGTGGTAGGTGTCTATTCCTTCAATCAGTTTAGTTTTGACCACTCGTACGTACTCATTGACTTGATCAGTAGAGAATGGCAATGCAAAGTTCGGAGGGAGGTTCTTAACAATCTTTCGGAGGAGACGGCTATACTCGCGACGGGGAATGAGTCCCTTGTGCAATATGCCAGCTTGGGCCAGTGCGAATTTGTGCGAGATTGAACTGAGTTCTGAATACAAATATTGAACGGCTTGCGTTAGCCTGATGATGCTGTTGGTCAGTTCGGTCACATGAGAGAAAAGTTTGATGTTATCATTGTTGCGACGGACTGACACAAGGAGTTTACTGTAGGCTGTATTCAGTGAATTCACAGCCGTAGACAAGGAGCGTAAGGCGCAGCGATTCTGAGTAGTGGCTACTCGAGTGGAATTTAGAACTTTAAGAGTACCGTTAAATCTATGTGCCATTGCAACATCCTTATCGTTGACAAGTTTTACGTTGCGCGTTAGATGTTTGATCTCGCTTTCTGTAGCCGTTCCGAACAAATATGATAGAGCGTTTCCAATACCATTGATCAAACCTCGTTTGACTCGGGATGGTGCCGGTACATCAGGATCTGGTAGTACGCGTTTGTTGCGTCGAGAAATGGAGCGTCGATTTGGATCTGGGATACCTGGTTCCTGAGCCTTGGGAGGATACAGCAGGTCTTGGAATGTCCGTAGTAAGCCTTCAGTTTCACTGTTGAGCGCGGTTAGGGATGCGTCTAACTGGTTAATGTATAATTTCAGCAAGGGGGTCTGTGGTGTCGTTTCACTGGTTACGTTAATGAAATTACGTGATCGTAATTCAGTTGCCAGGGTTATGACATCCTGTCTGGATTGGGACAATAGTTGAGTCTCCGTGCGATAGGGGGCTATGTTAACGGATATGGTGATTGCCCAGGAACTGTAGCTGGGATAGATTTTACCTACAGGGATGAAGAGATGCCCTGGGTCAGTCGGGGTTCGTTCGGCGTGGAGGACCATGGCCACCACGGCGAGCCAGCCAAGGAGTGCGATCATCGTCGCCATGTTTCGTCGCCTGCAACATAGAAATCGCACGTTAGCCGAGGCTTGGAAACAGAAGCTCTGCACAAAACAACAAAACACTCAAGACCTTTGGGTGCCAGTCGGGCGAAACGTCAAGATCAGCCGAATCTGCCTTTGCAAATGATTGCCGGGTTGGAGCAATATTTGGGTCTGTTGTCCCTGTAGACAAACAGTCCATGTCATACTGGACCCTTGGTCTTTTGTCATCGTCGTTCGTCCGCTCTTGTGATGTGTCACGTTGTCGCTTTGGTACGTACCTGGGTCTGTTGGGGTTGTACCTGTGACTGTCAAAGGGAGCGTTTGTGTCAGCAAGGCCAGCTGGACCTTGCGACCTGAGCGAATACCGTGTATTCCTACCTTCTAGGGGAGCTGTGTCAACAGGGTCACTGACTGGACCCTGCGACCTGAGCGAATACCTCGTATTCCTCGGCTGCCTCTGTGTCAGCGGTGTCAGTTGGCCGTGCTCATCATACTCCGGTGAATATGGCGAGAAAACTGCGGGACTGGCGGTTGCTGCTGAAGGTCGTAGCGGACGGGCTTCCATTTCCTCTTCTTTCTGCTCTACACTAGCTTCGGGCTGTTGCTCGGGACAGTAGACGGGTGGTGAGTTGTTCATCAGCTGCATCGCGGGAACCGGCGGCTCGAATCCCTGATACCAAGCTTGGTCACTGAAGGGCAGACGGGCGGCGCGAAGCGGCTGTTGACGAGTGGGCTGTTCTTCCGGCATTCTACTCACCTGGACAGGCTGGCGGATCGAATTGTAGGACCTGTCCCACACGTCGTTTGAGTCCCGGTGGCGAAGATTTTCTGAATGAACTATTTTTGTTTTGCCCGTGTGCATGTTTTTGATACAATAGTTTTCCTTTCCCAATTTGGATACGACACGGAAGTAGTTTTTCCAGTAAAGTGTCAGTTTTGTGGAGTTTCCTGGTTGTACAGAAGGATCGAAATAGAATACCAGGTCTCCTGGTTTGAAGTTGGATGGAATAGCGGTGTTTGAAATGAGCGACTTGTTGTGTTCCCTTGCCTGTTGCATGTTGTTTGTTACCTGTGTGTAAGCGTTGTGTAGGTGTTCGAACATCGCGGGCACATACTCCTCTCCAGTGTAGCGGTGACGGGGCTGGAGTAGGGTATCAACTGGCAACACGGGATCTCGGCCATACATCACAAAGTATGGAGAATACTTTGTCGACTCATTCTTACTCATCCGATATGCTCCTAAACAAGGCTGAAGGATTTCCTCCCATTTTGTTTGATCTTCACTAATTTGTTTTTGAATCATCTCATTCATGCAACGGTGGAAGCGTTCAGTTTTCCCGTTTGACTGAGGGTGATAACTTGACGTGCGGATTCGTGAAATCCCCAATTCCTTGTGAACAACGTTCAATAATGCATTGCAATATTCGGTACCTTGATCACTAATAACTAGTCTCGGGCAGCCATGACGGGGAATGAATTCATTCAGAAGAAGCTGAGCGATCGTGTTAGCAGATTTGTCTGGAATGGCATAGGCTTCCGGCCATCCACTAAAATGATCAACAATTGTACACACATACTTGTTTCCTGCGTCGGAAACGGGAAATGGACCACATGTATCAATGCCAACAATTTCCATTGGTGCTGAGGGCATTGGCATATCTTGCATTGGTCGTCTCTCTTTGGCTAACTTTTTGCGTTGGCATGTCTCACACGACTGAACGTACTGCATCACATCTTTTAGAAGGGTTGACCAATAATATGATTTGGAAATCTTGTCTGTTGTTTTTTCAATGCCTAAATGGCCTCCTAAATAACCGTCATGTGCTCCTTCTAATACTATCTTTCTATACATTGGTGGAACGACGAGTTGCATGCGGGTATGGGGTCTGGTTTTGGTACCTCGTTCTAGATGATGCAAAAGACCATTTTCTAAACAATATGTTGACACTATTTGAGGGTCGGGGGTATCCTTCTGCAATTCAGTAATGATGACTTGAGTGACCTCATCTTCCTGTTGTGCCTGTTTTAGAGCTTGTTCATCAAAATTGTGATAGTCTAGTGGTTTGTTTTCTTTTTCAACTGGTTCTTCGTCAGACATTGTGGCAGCGTTGTCAACAACATTGATTTGCGGTTTCTGTACTACATTTATGTCTGTCATTTCACCTTGCCAGTCTAAATGCTCGTTATCATGTAAATTTCCAGCAAACGGAGTATTGTGAAGTCTAGATAGCATATCTGCAGCAACATTTTTGGGGCCTGATATGTACTCTATTTTGCAAGCGTATTCTCCCAAAATGATGGCCCATCTCTGAATACGAGGATTTTTCATCTCACTT
>JAXIVJ010019590.1:5000-18600 GCA_036785665.1 Chirona hameri | reverse complement strand
GGAAGGGGGTTCGGGAGGGCTCAAACTACGGGAAATGCACGCATTGGAAAGCTGAGCTCACGCGGAATTCAGCGATGTAAATTTTTCATACATCTGTCGAGGGCCTTTTTTTTAATCGACATTTTGTCCGAATTCGCACCCCTTTCGTTTGGTCAGGGCTATCGCGTATGGTATGGCGAAAATGCAGACCAATGGCCTTGTCTACCGATTCGACATGCTCTGCACGACAAGGTCTCATATAATGGAAAGCCATTAGATGGTTTGGTTGGTTGCCCTGGCTGCATCAAAGCCAAGCGCTCCCGGTGTCGGGGACTAAGGCGCACTCCGCCCGCGCCTCACACGCAGAATTGCCCCTTCGCGACACGCGAGCTGAGCACTGCGCGCCGTCGGCCCGGCTTTACGGATCGGGTCCTCGGCCATTCACGGAGAAACGGTGCATCGCATGTGTGAAACCCCTAGTAGCTCTGTCTACTAGCTCAGCTATTCCAAGGAGATCGTGACAAATTTCCAGGTCACCTCCGAATTGCTACAAATGGTACTTTTAGACAATTGTATGCACCATATTTGCCAAACGTAGCCTCTGACCGGGACGGGGGCGTCAGGCACCGGCTCGACCAACTTCGAGCTGTACACGATGTGCCGTCAGAGGCCACAGCGCGGCCGCCGCCGGCCGGCTGGCCGGTCATGGTCAGGCCATGCCCGGCGGCGGGCCGCGCTGTGGCCTCTGACGTCAAATCGTATACAGCCTCGAAGTTGGCCGTGCCGGGCCGGCGGCCAGTCCCGGTCAGAGGCTACGTTTGGCAAATATGGTGCAAATATGGAGAGCGGGGGAGCGGGAAAGCGGGGAAAGCGGTGAGAGCGCGAGAGCGCGAGAGCGCGAGAGCGCGAGAGCGCGAGAGCGGGAGGAGGGAGGAGGGAGGAGGGAGGAGGAGGGAATAGAGGGAGAGAGGGAGGAGGGAGGGAGAGGGAGAGAGGAGAGAGGAGAGAGAGATGAGAGATGAGAGATGGAGAGATGGTGAGAGATGGAGAGATGGAGAGATGGAGAGATGGAGAGATGGAGAGAGGGAGAGGATGATGGGAGATGGAGAGAGGGTGGAGAGCGGAGAGCGGGAGAGCTGGGAGAGTGGGAGAGCGGGAGAGCGGGAGAGCGGGAGAGCGGGAGAGCGGGAGAGCGGGAGAGCGGGAGAGCGGAGAGCGAGAGCGGGAGAGCGGGAGAGAGCTGGGAGAGCGGGAGAAGGGAGAGAGGGAGGGAGAGAGGGAGGGAGAGAGGGAGGGAGGGAGAGGAGGGAGGGAGGGAGGGAGGGAGGGAGGGAGGGAGGAGGGAGGGAGGAGCGGGGAGGGAGGGAGAGCGGGGAGAGAGCGGGGAGAGCGGGAGAGCGGGAGAGCGGGGAGGCGGGAGGAGCGGGAGAGGAGGGAGAGGGAGAGGTGTGGGAGAGAGGGGAGGGAGAGGTAGGAGAGAGAGGGAGAGAGAGTGGGAGGGAGGAGGGAGGGGAGGGAGGAGGGAGGGAGGGAGGGAGAGAGGGAGGAGGGAGGGAGGGGAGGGAGGGAGGGAGGGAGGGAGGGAGGGAGGGAGGGAGGGAGGGGGAGGAGGGAGGGAGGGAGGTGAGGGGGGAGGGGAGGAGAGGGAGGAGGGAGAGCGGGAGGAGGGAGAGCGGGGAGAGAGGAGCGGAGAGCGGAGGAGAGGCGTGGAGAGCGGGAGAGCGGGAGAGAGGGGAGGAGGCGGAGAGCGGGGTGGAGCGGAGGAGGGAGAGAGGAGGGAGGGAGAGAGGGAGGGAGAGAGGGAGGGAGAGAGGGAGAGAAAGAGAGAGGGAGGGAGGGAGGGAGGGAGGGAGGGAGGGAGGGAGGGAGGGGGAGGGAGGTGAGGGAGGAGGGGGGGAGGAGGGAGAGGGGAGAGCGTGAGGAGGGGAAGCGGAGAGAGCGGGAGAGCGGGGAGAGCGGGGAGAGCGGAGAGCGTGGAGAGCGGTGAGCGAGAGCGGGAGAGCAGGGAGAGCGGGATGAGCGGGAGAGCGGGAGGAGCGTGAGAGGAGAGAGGAGGGAGGGAGAGCGGGAGGAGGGAGAGGAGAGGGAGGAAGGAGGGAGGGAGAGAGGGAGAGAGGGAGAGAAGGCGAGAGTGGGAGAGAGGGGAGAGAGGGAGAGAGGGAGAGAGGAGAGAGGGAGAGAGGGAGAGAGGGAGAGAGGGAGAGAGAGGGAGGAGAGGGAGAGAGGGTAGAGGGAGGAGGGGACTGGGGCAGTGAGGAGAGAGGAAGGATTTGAACGGAATCCTGGTGGGCTTGGTCTGCAGTGAGCCCGTGTTTCTCACTCGGGGCTATTCCAAGATTAGCTCTATGCTCCGACATGCAGCTAGGAACAAAATATATCCATTCAATATGCTATTAGTTGCAGTGGTGAATTTATTCCTACCGCATGTGCCTTAGCGCGCACCCACACGCAAAACGCATAAAGGTTACCGAGCGGACGCGAGGTCTTCCTTCAACTGGGGGGGGGGAGGGGGGTGGGGGGGAATCTACGTATGAGAGGCCCGACCGTAGCCATGGGCCTTCAGATACTTATTTCTTTAAAAATCCTCGGTTGATGTTGCTGAAAGTTTGCGCATAAAAGGGTACATGCCGTAAAATCATATTTTGTGTTTGTTGAAATTCTGCGTTGTCGGTTGTTTTGGGAGCAGCGCCGACGCACAACCCTGTATTCTTTAAAGGGACTGTCCCACTTTTTTTAAAGTTGTCGAATGACACTTAATGGTATGTCTTCATGTCCGGCGAGGTCAGCTGAACATGTTAATTAACTTTTTTCCGAAAAAAAAATGTTTATCTTGGAAGATATTCAACTTTAGTTTTAGCGGAAAGTTGGGTTGGTGACGCATATGATTTGTTTTTTAATAACATGAAAATCCTTTGTGCTGCCAAATATATGGCACAATTTTTTGTCGACCTCTATTGCGCAGAAAATTTTCGTTCGACGCCCCTAAACGGCTATATCCCGCCCCTGCGTAACAGAAGGTTTTCTGACGGCATCCGGTGGCAGCCCTGTCGACATTCGGCTGCAGGATGTGACGAGCCTCCCGTCCCTCGCTCGGCAGTGGGAGTACCACCGCGACTGGCCGCTGCTGCTGCTCACCCTGCTGGCCCGCTTCACCATCACGGCCTCGTTCGGCATCCTGTACGTGTTCTCGGCCGAGGTGTTCCCCACGGTGCTGCGCAACACAGGCGTCAGCTCCAGCTCCATGTGCGGCAGGATCGGAGCCATCCTCTCACCGTTCGTCGCCGACCTGGTCAGTCCGACGGCCAGACAGACAGACAGTCCCGGAACCAGACAGCTGAACCAGACAGAGCCTGGCCAGTCCGGCGGCCAGACAGACAGTCCCTGGTCAGACAGCTAAACCAGACAGACCCTGGTCAGACAGCTGAACCAGACAGACCCTGGTCAGACAGCTGAACCAGACAGAGCCTGGTCAGTCCGACGGCCAGACAGACAGTCCCGGAACCAGACAGCTGAACCAAACAGAGCCTGGCCAGTCCGACGGCCAGACAGACAGTCCCGGAACCAGACAGCTGAACCAAACAGAGCCTGGCCAGTCCGACGGCTAGACTGACAGTCCCTGGTCAGACAGCTGAACCAGACAGAACCTGGCCAGTCCGACGGCCAGACAGACAGTCCCGGAACCAGACAGCTGAACCAAACAGAGCCTGGCCAGTCCGACGGCTAGACAGACAGTCCCTGGTCAGACAGCTGAACCAAACAGAGCCTGGCCAGTCCGACGGCCAGACAGACAGTCCCGGAACCAGACAGCTGAACCAGACAGAGCCTGGCCAGTCCGACGGCCAGACAGACAGTCCCGGAACCAGACAGCTGAACTAAACAGACCCTGGTTAGACAACTGAACCAGACAGAGCCTGGTCAGTCTGCCGGCCAGACAGACAGTCCCGGAACCAGACAGCTGAACCAGACAGAGCCTGGCCAGTCCGACGGCTAGACAGACAGTCCCTGGTCAGACAGCTGAACCAGACAGAGCCTGGTCAGACAGCTGAACCAGACAGACCCTGGTCAGAAAGCTGAACCAGACAGACACTGGTCAGACAGGTGAACCAGACAGAGCCTGGTTAGTCCGACGTCTAGACAGACAGTCCCGGAACCAGACAGCTGAACCAGACAGAGCCTGGTCAATCCGACGGATAGACAGACAGTCCCGGAACCAGACAGCTGAACCAGACAGAGCCTAGTCAGTCCGACGGCCAGACAGGCAGTCCCGGAACCAGATAGCTGAACCAGACAGAGCCTGGATAGTCCGACGGCCAGACAGACAGTCCCGGAACCAGACAGCTGAACCAGACAGCCTGGCCAGTCCGACGGCCAGACAGACAGTCCCTGGTCAGACAGCTAAACAGACCCTGGTCAGACAGCTGAACTAAACAGACCCTGGTCAGACAACTGAACCAGACAGAGCCTGGTCAGTCCGACGGCCAGACAGACAGTCCCAGAACCAGACAGCTGAACCAGACAGAGCCTGGTCAGTCCGACGGCCAGACATACAGTCCCGGAACCAGACAGCTGAACTAGACAGAGCCTGGTCAGACAACTGAACCAGACAGAGCCTGGCCAGTCTGCCGGCCAGACAACTGACCCAGACAGACGAACAAATCGTATGGTCTCTGACAGCTGTGGTCCAGTGCCGGTCGTCTTTCAGGTACACTGACCTGCCGTCACCCCAGCTGACTGAGGTCGGTCGTCTTTCAGGTACACTGACCTGCCGTCACCCCAGCTGACTGAGGTCGGTCGTCTTTCAGGTACACTGACCTGCCGTCACCCCAGCTGACTGAGGTCGGTCGTCTTTCAGGTACACTGACCTGCCGTCACCCCAGCTGACTGAGGTCGGTCGTCTTTCAGGTACACCGACCTGCCTTCACCCCAGCTGACTGAGGTCGGTCGTCTTTCAGGTACACTGACCTGCCGTCACCCCAGCTGACTGAGGTCGGTCGTCTTTCAGGTACACTGACCTGCCGTCACCCCAGCTGACTGAGGTCGGTCGTCTTTCAGGTACACTGACCTGCCGTCACCCCAGCTGACTGAGGTCGGTCGTCTTTCAGGTACACTGACCTGCCGTCACCCCAGCTGACTGAGGTCGGTCGTCTTTCAGGTACACTGACCTGCCGTCACCCCAGCTGACTGAGGTCGGTCGTCTTTCAGGTACACTGACCTGCCGTCACCCCAGCTGACTGAGGCCGGTCTTCTTTCGGGTACACTGACCTGCCGTCACCCCAGCTGACTGAGGTCGGTCGTCTTTCAGGTACACTGACCTGCCGTCACCCCAGCTGACTGAGGTCGGTCGTCTTTCAGGTACACTGACCTGCCGTCACCCCAGCTGACTGAGGTCGGTCGTCTTTCAGGTACACTGACCTGCCGTCACCCCAGCTGTCTGAGGTCGGTCGTCTTTCAGGTACACTGACCTGCCGTCACCCCAGCTGACTGAGGTCGGTCGTCTTTCAGGTACACTGACCTGCCGTCACCCCAGCTGACTGAGGTCGGTCGTCTTTCAGGTACACTGACCTGCCGTCACCCCAGCTGACTGAGGCCGGTCGTCTTTCAGGTACACTGACCTGCCGTCACCCCAGCTGACTGAGGCCGTTGGTGTTTCAGGCCGGCAGGTACCTGCACTTGCCGGCCATCGTGCTGGCCGTGGTCTCCATCGCTGCCGGACTGCTAATGCTACTGATGCCCGAAACCGCCGGACAGAAGATGCCCGACACACTCACCGAGGCAGAACACCTCGGCAGGTGAGCACCGACTACCGAGGCAGAACACTACGGCAGGTGAGCACCGAGGCAGAACACCTCGGCAGGTGAGCACCGACTACCGAGGCAGAACACCTCGGCAGGTGAGCACCGAGGCAGAACACCACGGCATGTGAGCACCGAGGCAGAACACCGCGGCAGGTGAGCACCGACTACCGAGGCAGAACACCTCGGCAGGTGAGCACCGAGGCAGAACACCTCGGCAGGTGAGCACCGACTACCGAGGCAGAACACCTCGGCAGGTGAGCACCGACTACCGAGGCAGAACACCACGGCAGGTGAACACCGAGGCAGAACACCTCGGCAGGTGAACACCGAGGCAGAACACCTCGGCAGGTGAGCACCGACTACCGAGGCAGAACACCACGTCAGGTTAGCACCGATGCAGAACACCTCGGCAGGTGAACACCGAGGCAGAACACCTCGGCAGGTGAGCACCGACTACCGAGGCAGAACACCGCGGCAGGTGAGCACCGAGGCAGAACACCTCGGCAGGTGAACACCGAGGAAGAACACCTCGGCTGGTGAGCACCGACTACCGAAGCAGGACACCTCGGCAGGTGAGCACCGAGGCAGATCACCTCGGCAGGTGGGCACCGAGGCAGAACACCTTGGCAGGTGGGCACCGAGGCAGAACACCTCGGTAGGTGGGCACCGAGGCAGACCACCACGGCTGGTGAGCACCGACTACCGAAGCAGAACACCTCGACAGGTGAGCACCGACTACCGAGGCATAACACCACGGCAGGTGAGCACCGAGGCAGAACACCTCGGAAGGTGAGCACCGAGGCAGAACACCTCGGCAGGTGAGCACCGACTACCGAGGCAGAACACCACGGTAGGTGAGCACCGAGGCAGAACACCTCGGCAGGTGAACACCGAGGCAGAACACCTCGGCTGGTGAGCACCGACTACCGAAGCAGAACACCTCGGCAAGTGAGCACCGACTACCGAGGCAGAACACCACGGCAGATGAGCACCGAGGCAGAACACCTCGGAAGGTGAGCACCGAGGCAGATCACCTCGGCAGGTGGGCACCGAGGCAGAACACCTCGGCAGGTGGGCACCGAGGCAGAACACCTCGGTAGGTGGGCACCGAGGCAGAACACCTCGGCTGGTGAGCACCGACTACCGAAGCAGAACACCTCGGCAAGTGAGCACCGACTACCGAGGCAGAACACCACGGCAGATGAGCACCGAGGCAGAACACCTCGGAAGGTGAGCACCGAGGCAGATCACCTCGGCAGGTGGGCACCGAGGCAGAACACCTCGGTAGGTGGGCACCGAGGCAGACCACCTCGGCTGGTGAGCACCGACTACCGAAGCAGAACACCTCGGCAAGTGAGCACCGACTACCGAGGCAGAACACCACGGCAGATGAGCACCGAGGCAGAACACCTCGGAAGGTGAGCACCTCGGCAGATCACCTCGGCAGGTGGGCACCGAGGCAGAACACCTCGGCAGGTGGGCACCGACTACCGAAGCAGAACACCTCGGCAGGTGAGCACCGACTACCGAGGCAGAACACCACGGCAGATGAGCACCGAGGCAGATCACCTCGGCAGGTGGGCACCGAGGCAGAACACCTCGGCAGGTGGGCACAGAGGCAGAACACCTCGGTAGGTGGGCACCGATGCAGACCACCTCGGCTGGTGAGCACCGACTACCGAAGCAGAACACCTCGGCAAGTGAGCACCGACTACCGAGGCAGAACACCACGGCAGATGAGCACCGAGGCAGAACACCTCGGAAGGTGAGCACCGAGGCAGATCACCTCGGCAGGTGGGCACCGAGGCAGAACACCTCGGCAGGTGGGCACCGAGGCAGAACACCTCGACTGGTGAGCACCGACTACCGAAGCAGAACACCTCGGCAGGTGAGCACCGACTACCGAGGCAGAACACCACGGCAGGTGAGCACCGAGGCAGAACACCTCGGAAGGTGAGCACCGAGGCAGATCACCTCGGCAGGTGGGCACCGAGGCAGAACACCTCGGCAGGTGGGCACCGAGGAAGACCACCTCGGTAGGTGGGCACCGAGGCAGAACACCTCTCTAGGTGAGCACCGAGGCAGAACACCTCTCTAGGTGAGCACCGAGGCAGAACACCTCTCTAGGTGAGCACCGAGGCAGAACACCTCTCTAGGTGAGCACCGAGGCAGAACACCTCTAGGTGAGCACCGAGGCAGAACACCTCTCTAGGTGAGCACCGAGGCAGAACACTTCTCTAGGTGAGCACCGAGGAAGAACACCTCTCTAGGTGAGCACCGAGGCAGAACACCTCTCTAGGTGAGCACCGAGGCAGAACACCTCTCTAGGTGAGCACCGAGGCAGAAAACCTCTCTAGATGAGCACCGAGGCAGAACACCTCTCTAGGTGAGCACCGAGGCAGAACACCTCTCTAGGTGAGCACCGAGGCAGAACACCTCTCTAGGTGAGCACCGAGGCAGAACACCTCGGCAGGTGGGCACCGAGGCAGAACACCTCGGCAGGTGGGCACCGAGGCAGAACACCTCGGCAGGTGAGCACCGAGGCAGAACACCTCGGCAGGTGGGCACCGAGGCCGAACACCTCTCTAGGTGAGCACCGAGGCAGAACACCTCTCTAGGTGAGCACCGAGGCAGAACACCTCGGCAGGTGGGCACCGAGGCAGAACACCTCTCTAGGTGAACACTGTGGTTGATCCCCAGACTGAGATGATCTTAGCAGGGGAGAATCTGAGACATCCGCAGCTCAGTCTCAGGGCATTCGGAGGCAAAAGGATCGCATATTTTTCATATAAATTTGCGGAATGCGCCCGGATATCTAGTTATCTGCCTGTGGCTCAGCTGTCAGCCCCGGTTTGGGCTCAGTCTGAGTCTGAACATGCCGCCTTTCTCTGAGACTGTTCCGATTCACAGCTCCTGCGGGCGGCACAGTGTCACCTGCCCCCCTGCCCCCGGTCCCATGTGATAGATGCAGCCATGCCGTGTGCTGCCGCCGCGCCGGCTCTGACCTGCTGTGCCGCCCCCTGCAGCAGCGCCGCCGACCCGGCGGCCGGTCGCAGAGCTGCGTTGCCGCCGCACCCGGTGCCGAGCATCACGACCACCGGACCGGCGCCGGCGCAGCACCACAATGCCGCCTTCCAAGGCGACACGGACATTGGCCAGGTCCGGACTGAAGTCGGCGACTCGCAGCTGTGAGGAGCTGAGAGGGACGCAGACGGGTGACAGTCCTCCTCAGCGGAGGTGCCGCCGCCCAGGGGGCTGTATCGACCGAGCACGGTCCGGCGCCGCTCGGCGGAACACCAGCAGACCGGGATGGACCAGTGGTAACTCTACACAAACTGTGCTCACCGAGTGATAACTGCATACAAACTGTGGTGACCGAGTGGTAACTTGCTACTTGCTGTAGTGGTAACTATTGCGGTAAAAGAGAACTCTGACGTATCTGTCGGCCAAATTGAAGGACGGCTGCGCTGACGGACCTTTCACACCGAAATAACGCACAGTGATACGTCATCTCATTTGACGCAGACGTCTGTCTCCGTCAAAACGCACCCGGTGTGTCAATCGGTGTCTGCCAGTGTCGGATTGGTGTCGTCAGCCCCGCACGACTGCCGCACGTCTTCAGCTGACTGGCCTCGCCGCGGGCTGCAGCTGCAGAGCGCACAGCCGCGGCACGGCCGGCCGGCAGACCGGGGAGCGGTGCTGGTGTGGGGTGGATCGCTCCCCGCCGCGGCACGGCCGGCCGGCAGACCGGGGAGCGGTGCTGGTGTGGGGTGGATCGCTCCCCGCCGCGGCACGGCCGGCCGGCAGACCGGGGAGCGGTGCTGGTGTGGGGTGGATCGCTCCCCGCCGCGGCACGGCCGGCCGGCAGACCGGGGAGCGGTGCTGGTGTGGGGGTGGATCGCTCCCCGCCGCGGCACGGCCGGCCGGCAGACCGGGGAGCGGTGCTGGTGTGGGGTGGATCGCTCCCCGCCGCGGCACGGCCGGCCGGCAGACCGGGGAGCGGTGCTGGTGTGGGGTGGATCGCTCCCCGCCGCGGCACGGCCGGCCGGCAGACCGGGGAGCGGTGCTGGTGTGGGGTGGATCGCTCCCCGCCGCGGCACGGCCGGCCGGCAGACCGGGGAGCGGTGCTGGTGTGGGGTGGATCGCTCCCCGCCGCGGCACGGCCGGCCGGCAGACCGGGGAGCGGTGCTGGTGTGGGGTGGATCGCTCCCCGCCGCGGCACGGCCGGCCGGCAGACCGGGGAGCGGTGCTGGTGTGGGGTGGATCGGTCCCAGCCGCGGCACGGCCGGCCGGCAGACCGGGGAGCGGTGCTGGTGTGGGGTGGATCGCTCCCCGCCGCGGCACGGCCGGCCGGCAGACCAGGGAGCGGTGCTGGTGTGGGGTGGATCGCTCGCCGCCCACTCGGCCGACGCTGCGTGGTATGAACGCAGCGGCAGCGTCACCAGGTCAAGGACAGTGGAGATTGGAACCAGCGGAGAGGACGAGACGGACGGAGCGGCCGCCGCCGCCGGCAGTACCCGGACCAGTGCAGGGAAGGGTAACCAGTCACCACAACTGGTCACAGCACTGCAGCCCACCAAATGGCTCCCTATGGCAGTCCGACAAACCTGTTCCCGCACCTAAAAATGCCTACCGAGGAGTTCGTATGGTATTGAGTGCTTTTCGTGCGCTCATGCCGCTGACCGCTGCTGCGGTTGACACAACTAAGTTCGCTTATAAGCGAACTTAGCTACGCCGTTTTTAAGTTATATAAATATAAGTTGAAAACGGCGTAATAGACTAGGTCCTAGTCTATGTCGCGTGCTTTTGGGTACGAGTGTGGAGTGCTGCGCGAAGCTTGCAGATTATATGAGTGATTTTATTAGGCGGCAACGGTTTTGTACAAGTATGTTGGTGTTTGCCTATATTGGACTATCTCTCATTACTTGATTGCAATAGGCGGGAATGACACTGCTAATCATAATGTAATACAAGAGAACCGATGTATGCAAGTAGCAACTCGCAGCTGCCACTCTGCTGCAGCACAGTCGTTTGTCTAGTCTGTACAGTGTCCGGTGCAGAGATGGCTGGTCGCGGTGCCTTCCATTGCAGACCCGCTAGCTGAGTGGCCGTACCTCAAATTACAAAGCCGTGGATAGGCGAACTGAAATAAGTCCTGCCGAACACCGGCAGGGACTCGTCGAAGTGTTTCGAAATATATCATCATATATCATTGAAGATGATTATAATTGGAGAATCAATCGTCGGCAGTGGTTTTTGTCAGCAGTGGCAGGTATTGGAGTGAGGTCACCAACACAGCAACACTTGCAGGTCAGAGGTGTTCCCCTGGAGAGCAGCAGCAGCGGCAGGTGTTAAGAGTGACTCGCGGATCAGAGATGTTCCCCGGGAGAGCACCAGCAGCGGCAGGTGTTAAGAGTGACTCGTGGATCAGGGGTGTTCCCCGGGAGAGCACCAGCAGCGGCAGGTGTTAAGAGTGACTCGCGGATCAGGGGTGTTCCCCGGGAGAGCAGCAGCAGCGGCAGGTGTTAAGAGTGACTCGCGGATCAGGGGTGTTCTCCGGGAGAGCAGCAGCAGCGGCAGGTGTTAAGAGTGACTCGCGGATCAGGGGTGTTCCCCGGGAGAGCACCAGCAGCGGCAGGTGTTAAGAGTGACTCGCGGATCAGGGGTGTTCCCCGGGAGAGCAGCAGCAGCGGCAGGTGTTAAGAGTGACTCGCGGATCAGGGGTGTTCCCCGGGAGAGCAGCAGCAGCGGCAGGTGTTAAGAGTGACTCGCGGATCAGGGGTGTTCCCCGGGATAGCACCAGCAGCGGCAGGTGTTAAGAGTGACTCGCGGATCAGGGGTGTTCCCCGGGAGAGCAGCAGCAGCGGCAGGTGTTAAGAGTGACTCGCGGATCAGGGGTGTTCCCCGGAGAGCAGCAGCAGCGGCAGGTGTTAAGAGTGACTCGCGGATCAGGGGTGTTCCCCGGGAGAGCACCAGCAGCGGCAGGTGTTAGGAGTGACTCGCGGATCAGGGGTGTTCCCCGGGAGAGCAGCAGCAGCGGCAGGTGTTAAGAGTGACTCGCGGATCAGGGGTGTTCCCCGGGATAGCACCAGCAGCGGCAGGTGATAAGAGTGACTCGCGGATCAGGGGTGTTCCCCGGGAGAGCAGCAGCAGCGGCAGGTGTTAAGAGTGACTCGCGGACCAGGGGTGTTCCCCGGGAGAGCAGCAGCAGCGGCAGGTGTTAAGAGTGACTCGCGGATCAGGGGTGTTCTCCGGGATAGCAGCAGCAGCGGCAGGTGTTAAGAGTGACTCGCGGATCAGAGGTGTTCCCCGTGAGAGCAGCAGCAGCGGCAGGTGTTAAGAGTGACTCGCGGATCAGAGATGTTCCCCGGGATAGCAGCAGCAGCGGCAGGTGTTAAGAGTGACTCGCGGATCAGGGGTGTTCCCCGGGATAGCACCAGCAGCGGCAGGTGTTAGTGACTCGCGGATCAGGGGTGTTCTCCGGGAGAGCAGCAGCAGCGGCAGGTGTTAAGAGTGAGTGACTCGCGGATCAGGGATGTTCTCCGGGATAGCACCAGCAGCGGCAGGTGTTAAGAGTGACTCGCGGATCAGGGGTGTTCCCCGGGATAGCACCAGCAGCGGCAGGTGTTAAGAGTGACTCGCGGATCAGGGGTGTTCCCCTGGAAAGCAGCAGCAGCGGCAGGTGTTAAGAGTGACTCGCGGATCAGGGGTGTTCCCCGGGAGAGCACCAGCAGCGGCAGGTGTTAAGAGTGACTCGCGGATCAGGGGTGTTCCCCGGGATAGCACCAGCAGCGGCAGGTGTTAAGAGTGACTCGCGGATCAGGGGTGTTCCCCGGGATAGCACCAGCAGCGGCAGGTGTTAAGAGTGACTCGCGGATCAGGGGTGTTCCCCGGAGAGCAGCAGCAGCGGCAGGTGTTAAGAGTGACTCGCGGATCAGGGGTGTTCTCCGGGATAGCAGCAGCAGCGGTCGACTGCCCGGGGCGGCGCTGCACACAGCTCCAGTGAGCCACTTCATCCCTCAGACCTGACCAGTGCAGACCGAGAGTTGTCAGCAAACCAGACTGACCTCAAGACAGGCGCCGAGATCCGAGGTACCATGGAGACTTACGCGGTATGACAAAATGAACGCGAAATGCAAAAGCAACGTGATGTTCAAACCTAAGGAAGTGGTAATTTTCCAACCGACATACTACGGATGTGTTCTTTATTTTTTCCGCCAAATAACCAGAAAACCAATAACAACATAGCCCTTGGCACCAAGGTTACCTACACACTGCACAGAATCGGAGAAACCGACACAACCTTCACGGTGAAGTCGGCTGCACATGACTCCACTTCACCACACGCTGTCTGACGCGGCCGGTCTCAGGGAGTACGGTCCGCGGCCCCGGCCAACACCCGCCCCAGCCACGTGGCAGACGCCGCGCTGCCGCTCCCCGGCCACCCAACAGGCGCCGGCCAGTGTGTGAGACGAACGGAGCGGAAGCATACCCCGGCCGCCACCCCCACAGCTGCGTTGACAGTAGACAGCAGCACACGCGCTCACACACACACACTCACTCACACATACTGCAGACGCTATCGGTCCGTCTCCTCCGCAGAGCATCACCATCGCTCCGTCTCCTACGCAGAGCGGCGCCATCGGTCCGTCTCCTACGCAGAGCGGCGCCATCGGTCCGTCTCCTACGCAGAGCAGCGCCATCGGTCCGTCTCCTACGCAGAGCAGCGCCATCGGTCCGTCTCCTACCCAGATCAGCGCCATCGGTGCGTCTCCTACGCAGAGCAGCGCCATCGGTCCGTCTCCTACGCAGAGCGGCGCCATCGG
>JAXIVJ010019589.1:0-18615 GCA_036785665.1 Chirona hameri | reverse complement strand
CGAGGAGATTGCCAGACAGTGAGGCAGGATACACTTTCATTCATACAAAGGATGGCCAAGGCAGGTCCTGGTCTAGGCAAGCAGAAGGTCTTTGCTGGAACCCGGTGAGTCCTCCCAGCTAAGCAAAGCTTGTTGCTGTTCGGTCTCACCCAGGTTCCAGCGCCAGTTAGTCGGGATGGCTTACGCAAATGATGTATCAAGTGAATTATACTTCAAGAAAGTATACAAGAAATAGACGTATTTATATTGGTCAAAACCAATATAAATTTTCATTCCTGATTTATTGTGTAACTATATTTAACTATAACTTACTTGTGCTATACCTTACCATAGCTATATAATATATGGCTAATTATTTAATTATATAACTAATAATTATAACTTGTGAAGCTTGTGTAACTAAACTTTATTTGTTTGTAAGTTGCAATGCTTCGAGATATTTGATGACAATGCTTGACGTGTTATTATAAGTATTTGTTCAATGTGAGTATATGATAGACTGATAGTATGAATGATGCACGCAAAACTATTAACACACACACACACACACACACACACACACACACACACACACACACACACACACACACACACACACACACACACACACACACACACACACACACACACACACACACACACACACACACACACACACACACACACACACACACACACACACACACACACACACACACCTACACACACACACACACACACACACACACACACACACACACACACACACACACACACACACACACACACACACACACACACACACACACACACACACACACACACACACACACACACACACACACACACACACACACACACACACACACACACACACACACACACACACACACACACACACACACACACACACACACACACACACACACACACACACACACACACACACACACACACACACACACACACACACACACACACACACACACACACACACACACACACACACACACACACACACACACACACACACACACACACACACACACACACACACACACACACACACACACACACACACACACACACACACACACACACACACACACACACACACACACACACACACACACACACACACACACACACACACACACACACACACACACACACACACACACACACACACACACACACACACACACACACACACACACACACACACACACACACACACACACACACACACACACACACACACACGCACACGCGCACGCGCACGCACACGCACACGTACACGCACACGCACACGCGCACGCACACGCACACGTACACGCACACGCACACGCACACGCACACGCACACGCGCACGCACACTCACACGCACACGCACACGCACACGCACACGCACACACATTATGTGGGATATACCAATCAAGTCAATATTATTGGAGAACATGTTATCAATAAGTGACCATCTATTTTCTGCTAGTCTGGTAGTCTTACAGATTGTAGGTAGGAAGCCATATACAAGGCAAATACTGAGAAAATCTTGAACAATATTGTCCTCGACCGCTTTGAAAAGATCAAAGTTGAAATCACCACAGATAATTACTGTGGCGTTCCTTGATGTAATGTTTTTTTTAAACAGGTCTCCATTTGGGTGGTCGATAGACCTGGCCCACTAGGAATTTAAGTTTGGTGTTTACTCTACATTCAACAAAAAATATATTATGTGCAAGTCAGATTGTTGCCAGTTATAAGTTCTGTTTCAATATTATTCTTTATAAATATAGCCACACCCCCACCTTGCGAACCATTCCTACTCTGAAAGAAAGATTTGTAACCTTCAAGGCATCTTGTCGATTCAATGTCATGAGTTAGCCAAGTTTCGGACACATATATGATGGACCAGTCTATATTTGATCCTTGTAAAAAATAGCTGAAATTCCTCAAATTTTTTCAGCAGAATACATAGACCTACAGTTTACATGGAGAATATGAATTCCAGGATTACTTTCAGTGTGTGTTGTGTTTATCTCCCAAAGAATTATAGCTGCAGTTATTCAATAGGTTTTTCATATTTGTCGTCTTTCACTTCTATATTGGTTCCTATATTTACGATAGGTTTTTAGAACTTTGTTGTCAAGCTCTATGGGATCTTCATAGCTAGCAACTAGGGGTAGCTCTGCCCCGAAGTCCACAGTGTTGTTCACTGGACCTCCCTGGCCATTTGTAAAAACATATATTCGGCACCACTTCCTGATATGCACCATATGCAAAATAAAGTCCTTGAGACAAAAACTCATAACACTCTTCGGTGCAGTTCCCAAGCATTGTCATAACAGCGGCCAATGGCTCGTTTGCGATGATGCCAAGCAATTGAACACAACGGCCTTAACACGTGACTACCAAATACATGGGGAAACTGCAGATGGGCCGTGACCTGAACATCACAGGCGGCAGATCATCTGAGGATATTGAAACAAATGAAAATTTTCGTTTCGAAACCACAGTTAATTTCAACACATTAAATGGACTTTCTCCCGACCTACTTGATAATTAGTCCATTCAGATACGTCCTTCATGATAGGATAGGGCTAATACGAGTATGCGAAGTCATCAATATTATGATAGGTCATTATGGGTTGCGATAAGCAAGATGATTAATTATCTTTTTAGTAGTTAATGTTTTTAAAGTGCGCCCATGATTTGTAAAATTATAAATTACCTCAGCGATGACGAAACTGTAAATAACGGGTCGCGTCCACAAGCGGATCCAGTACCTCAGCGATGACGAAACTGTAAATAACGGGTCGCGTCCACAAGCGGATCCAGTACCTCAGCGATGACGAAAACTGTAAATAACGGGTCGCGTCCACAAGCGGATCCAGTACCTCAGCGATGACGAAACTGTAAATAACGGGTCGCGTCCACAAGCGGATCCAGTACCTCAGCGAAGACGAAAACTGTAAATAACGGGTCGCGTCCACAAGCGGATCCAGTACCTCAGCGATGACGAAACTGTAAATAACGGGTCGCGTCCACAAGCGGATCCAGTACCTCAGCGATGACGAAACTGTAAATAACGGGTCGCGTCCACAAGCGGATCCAGTACCTCAGCGATGACGAAACTGTAAATGACGGGTCACGTCCACAAGCGGATCCAGGGCAGTCAAAAGAGGCCCCCCACAAAACCTAGAAGTGGTCGAAAATTGACACATTTCCTAATTCAAAATACAATATAAGCAGCCTTCACTAAGATAAATTTGTTTTTAAATCGGCCTAGGCATTCTGTAGATCGCCTAGGCATTCTACAGCATGTCTGACCGGCCAGGCATTCTACAGAATGCCTGGATATGTGCGTTTTTTTACATGCACTATTATATTTAACAATATATAATTTGGTGTTAGCCTTGAAGCGCCTGTCACAAGGAGAAGCAGGCCAGTTTCATAAATAAAAACTGTAGCCCATACTAGCTTTCAAAACGTTCCATTGAAGAAGGTGAAAGATCACAGTCACCACTGCTAGATACAAAAAGTGTCGATATCAGTAACCTAATTACTACCGCTTTTTGGATGCCTGAAAAGCTGGTATTGAAAGCACCGCAAATACATTTTCGTTTTCCTTCGATTTTAAATAGCGCGAATTAAAAGCAAGAAGTAGGTACCTAATTTTCAACACAGGCTGATCATGAAACTGTAGTAGATAATGTATCCCTAACACGCGCACTGCCGGGGGTTCGCGCCAACTATACGAACTACCGGGGCCGGGGGGGGTGATTTCCTCTTCCTAAGATCTCGAAAACCACGCAGCGTAGCGACAAGCAGAAAACGGCATTAGATAGCTCGAGACAAGCGCTATCGAAAGTATTTTCTGTCTCTTTTTAGGTCAGGTCAATATTGAGGTCACCAGAGGTCACCAAAGGTCAAATTTCGGCTATATATGAGTGTCCTTGATAAAACCGTCCTATGTCTCGATAACTAGAAGAGCAGGCGACGCGCGGAAAAAACATACGAAAGCGAATTCAATTTTGTGTCACCATGTGTCATCAGAATTGATTTAAGGTCAATAGTTAGATCAGTAAAAGCCATTTAATTTGAAACATTAAAAACAAAAATGCCGAATTGTTCTAAAGAAATAACTTTTGACAGAAGCACGATAGAGTAAAAACGTATTTCACCAATGTGTTTATCCCGTCGTGACGCATCGAATTATATTTTGGGTGACCTAGTTAGGTCATATCCAAAAAATTGGCCTAATCTGAGATCAGGTCAAGGTCAGGTCAAGATCAAGTCTTGCATCAATTGATTCGTCTCCACAAGCCAAATATAATGGTGAAAATCCCATTGCTCTACCTTGATTTGATACAGTGTTATTGAACAAAAAACGAAACGTGACCTGGGGAGTTCCCTGAGTTGACCTCGTAGAGGTCAAATAACAGAAATGTGACATTTGGCACAAGAGTGTTTCTGATGAAAAACTGGTCAAATTTAGCCATTTACTATGGATTTATAAGTGTCTTAATTTCGCCCCATTCACTTATAAGGGAGGTCTCAAAATCGACCTGACCTTAGGTCACCGATATTAAACATTCGAGATAAACGAATTGCAGGTACATATCACCTTATGACATCCTGTGAGTTTTCACACCGTTTGATCGATCACTTTGGCTGTAGCACGACCACAAAACGTTTTTTGGAGGTGGGGTCACTTGCCTTGACCTGGTGACCTGACCTGAGATGACCTGAAGAAGAAAGATCACACCATGTGTGTAATTGATGCCCAAACAGCTGTGCCACATTTGGCGGCGCTGCCCGCCGCTGTTTTCCCGCTCTTCATGAAAGCCGGAGGGGGCGGAAATCAACCCCCGACGACAGTGCGCGTGCTAACACACAATTGTTAACTCTATGCTAATTATTAGCTCTATGCTCTATGCTCTATGCTCTATGCTCTATGCTCTATGCTCTATGCTCTATGCTCTCTGCTCTATGCTCTATGATCTATGCTCTAGCTCTATGCTATATGCTCTAGAGCTAACTATGTATATAAAATTAAAAGAAATACAGCCCAGCCAAAGCAGCATATAATTGAAAGTAGTCTGTTTTGGGTCACATTTCAACTAATGCAGTGGGATATACCTACTGAAGCCGCTTTAACATTCTTTTACACACAAATTGTATAGCTAATATTATTGTTTTAGTTCTAACACCACTGCAAACAGACATGTGCACAGTTATATCGCATGCCGCCACTGTGGCTAGTCATCTATAACCAGGGGCTCAGCCAGACCTTCAGAAGGGGGGGGGGGGCAAGCCCCTGGGAGGGGGCAAGCCCCTGGGAACCCATCCCCCCAAAATACCCCTGGATATGAAAAACTCTACGGATTTCGGCCACTTTATTTTGTGAGGCCCCTTTTTAACAATTTGTCTTCGTCCACTTTTGATGAGCTGGATTGGACCAGGACCCTCAGTAGGCATTGTACTGAGCGCATTACTAATTTGTATTGTTACGTACAGGGGAGAAAACCTATCTTAGCTGACAATAGGTGGGGGTTGGCTTTTGAGTGTGGGGGCGGCTGAAATGACGGAAAAAATCCCCCCATTTTGATACGTTTATTTAAGCCTTTGCAGCCTTTTTTATGTGGATATTCCTGTTATAGTAGGTAGGTATGTACTTGTTAGTTAGCGCCGCGAAGCGGCGCGAAATTTTTACGGTTTTGCCTGATAAAACCCAGAAATATAAGCGGTGGGCTAGCAACCCCAAGGGCAGGCTCGAGGGCCCTGTTCACAGACTCAATGGCCCTCTGGATAAGCTGGATAGAGGATAATAACCTAAAAATGCTATTAATTCAATTCAGCGTTACGACGAACCGATGACGATGACTATGGCTTCGTTATGACGATTAGAGCCCTTCATGGAATAGGAATCCCCATGGAACCCATGGAACTGGATGGAAATGGGTGGGAATGGGGCAATTTTTTTAAATGTAACGGGTTGGAACGGGTTTGGAACAGACCATATATTTTTTAGCATCACAAAAAGTGAAATATGCTGACACGGGTGGGAATGGCAGCCCCATCAATTATTAATTCGGATTGGAACGGGTTTGGGTCAGGCTGAATGGGCTGGAACGGGATGGGGGATGAAAAAGTGTCCCATGAAGGGCTCTATTGACGATGACTACCGATGTGACGCCGCGAAGCCGCGTGAAAATTTTAATTTTAGGTCCTGGAAAACGAAATGTTAATATTGGAACCAGACCGTGAGGTGAGATGGCTTAGGGAGATGGTCCTGGCCTGTTTCCACTATTAGCTCTTCGGTCCAGCAAATTGTGCACCGCTGGAGCAGCTTCCGGGTGCCGATCTCCTCGTCTTTGCGTTCGCGTCGCCTTTTTCGGAACTCGGCAAACTAGCTAAACATGTAGCCTGCTTGAACTCAAAAGTGAATATTTGATTAAGGGAATAGGCCCTGGGGCCAGCAATTACCGCCAAGTCAGACACTTAATGAAATTATTTTTCCCATTTTGCAAATTTGTATAAGCAATTGCGAAACTAGTGTCATGCCGCGAAGCGGCGCGAAATTTTCCAGTTTTTTTTATTTTTATTTTTTGTTACAGTTTTTGATTCCAGTTTTTGATAGCTGGATTTTGACTTCACTGCAAAGGCAATTTTAACGATAAATTGTTAACTTTCCCCGCAAAAAGTGTGTGGGGGGAGGGGGTCGACCCTCCCCGCCTCCTAAAAGTTGGGGAGCTTCCCCAGACCTCCCCCTCCGACACTCCCGTCGGCGACGCCCCTGGCTGACAAATATTGCAGCACACACTCTCCTGAGAGGAAATTGTTAAATTGTTTTGCACTACCATCACCCCCCCCCCCCCTCCCCCCGAATTCAAAAACGCATCAGACTTATCAAATTACCATGTTTTAACCCAAGAAAACATTGCACCAGGTGGGTCAGATTACAGCACATTACCGCTCATTATGACCGCGCCGACCACGGATAGCAGGCGCTCCAGCTATAGCAGGCGCCCCAAGCGACGGCTAGCAACCCCTGGGCAGGCTCGAGGGCCCCGTTCACAGACTCAATGGCCCTCTGGATAAACTCGAGAGGGCCCTGAGCAGACTCAATGGCCCTTTGGCAAGCCGAGAGGCCCCTGCACAGACTCTAATAGCCCCTGGGCAGGTTCAAGAAGCCCTTGAACAGACTCAATGGGCCCCTGAGCAAGCTCGAGAGGCCTCTGGGCAGGCTCTAATGGCCCCTGGGCAGGTTCGAGAGGCCCCTGAATAGACTCGATGGGCCTCTGGGAAAACTATAATGGGCCCCTGGGCAGGTTCAAGAGGCCCCAAAACAGACTTCAAAGTGCCTCCGTCCCCACCTACTTTCTGAAGGTGGTTACGCCTATGCTCCCCAACGACATGAGATGAGAGTACATATGTCATCAATCATCATGTATAGTTCATGAGTTCATGAGCTTCGAAGTTGCATCATTTTTAAAGTCACTGCATTCAAGAAGCCCTTGAACAGACTCAATGGGCCCCTGAGCAAGCTCGAGAGGCCTCTGGGCAGGCTCTAATGGCCCCTGGCCAGGCTCGAGAGGTCCCTGAACATACTCAATGGGCCCCTGGACATGCTCGAGAGGCCACTGGGCAGGTTTGTTGGGCCGTGTGTGGGCTCAATTGGCCCCTGGACAAGTGGACATGCTCTAGAGGCCCCTGGGCAGGTTTTTGGGCCCCTGAGTGGGCTCAATGGGCCCAGGGCATGCTCGAAAGGTCCCTGGGCATGTTTTTGCGCCCTTAAGTGGGCTCAATGGGCCTCTGGACATGCTCGAGAGGCCCCTGGACAGTTGTTGGGCCCCTCGGTGGGCTCAATGGGCCCCTGGGCATACCCAAGAGGCTCCTGGGCCGGCTTCGAAAGTCATGCAGTGTCTCTGAGGGCCCTTGACATCCACCAGAGTGACCCTTGCCTGGTTTGAGAGCTCCTCTGTGACTTTTTGAAAGCCATTTGGCTAATGCAAATGGTATCTGGGCCAATCTCGGCGGGGCCCCCTGTGACCCGTAGGGGGGGGGGGGGGCAATTGCCCCCTTGCCCCCTGGCTGCGCCCCTGTCTATAGCGCATTTATTTCAAGTGATGTTCATGGACTATTAAGTTATGAGTGTGTCCAAGTGTACACGCATGTGGAAAATGTTTAGGTATTCTACAGAATGCCTGACAGTTCTGATTGAGAGAGACACACACATGTATTTGCAATCACACACACAACACCCACCCCACACACACACACACGTTGTCGCACATGATAGGGACGCTGCCCACTCTACCGATTATACATAATAGCATACACAGCTTATTCTACGAACATTAGAGATATCGTCCATATAATCTGATCTAAATCCACATCGCCACAGGCTTACTGAGATAGCTCTTCAATCCACAGCGCACATGCTGCCACATCTATCCGGCCGACTGGCGCGTCCTCTACAACTCCCGCCACCGATTAGAGCGCCACCTACACCTCTTCCAGCTCCATCAGCATGCCAGCATTATCCTTGGGGCGAAGGAAGACGACCGGTCTGCCGTGCGCGCCGGGCCGCGGCTCGTTCAGACAGCGCACCTGCAGCCGCTGCAGCCAAGCCACCGCCTCGGCGATGTTGTCCACTTCCATACAGATGTGGTGCATGCCGCCCGACGGGTTTTTGTCCAGGAAGTTCGTGATGGGACCGTCTGGTCCGAGCGGGTGCAGCGGCTCCACTTGGTGTTGCACAGGTTGGTGGACACGGTGCAGACTCCGTGCTCCGGCAGCGCCACGGCCTCGCTGACATCGGCCCCCAGCACAAATCTGAATAAAGCGGTCGGGTGTGGCGATGGCTACGTGGCTCAGCCGACCCAGCTTCCGCAGCATCTTGGGCACACCCAAGTCGCCGACGTCTCCGTGGGCGGCTCGGCAAGGCCACCGTCCGTGCCGCCAGAGCCACCTGTGCCGCCAGCCGCGGACCGGCAGCCGCGACCAGCCGGAGCGCCATCTCAGTCCGGGTGTTCCCCGCCGCTGGTGACGCTCAGTAGTTGACGCGCGGGGTGTCCTCCTGGAGGTCACGCTCGGTCACGGCGCCCTCCTCCAGCAGCTGTCGCTTGTTCTCCTGCACTAGCTGCTCCCGCTGCGGCTTGATCTTGATTATAGGCATTCTATAGAATGCCTGACCGGCTAGGTATTCTATAGAATGCCTAGGCAATCTACAGAATGCCTGACCGGCTGGGCATTCTATAGATTGCCTAGGCAATCTATAGAATCCCTGACCGGTTAGGCATTCTATAGAATGCCTAGGCATTCTACAGAGTTGTGTGAGTTGTGTGTATAAGTGAGTGTATGTACCTACCTATGACTCTATGAGTGTTATTTCAAATAATTACTACCGCGTCATAAAAATGATAACAATTGGCATGGCACATGTCGCCAAGAACTTCCGACAATACCTGAATGCAATGCCTTCGGCCTTCGCATCCACTGTGACATGGGGGAGGGATGGACGGGGATGCTACCATCAGACCACGTCTACCACTGTGACATGGGGGAGGAATGGACGGGGATGCCACCATCAGACCACGTCTACCACTGGGCATGGGGGAGGGATGGACCGGGATGCTACCATCAGACCACGTCTACCACTGTGGCATGGGGGAGGGATGGACGGGGATGCTACCATCAGACCACGTCTACCACTGTGACATGGGGGAGGGATGGACGGGGATGCTACCATCAGACCACGTCTACCACTGTGGCATGGGGGAGGGATGGACGGGGATGCTACCATCAGACCACGTCTACCACTGTGACATGGGGGAGGAATGGACGGGGATGCTACCATCAGACCACGTCTACCACTGTAGCATGGGGGAGGGATGGACCGGGATGACCACGTCATCAGACCACGTCTACCACTGTAGCATGGGGGAGGGATGGACCGGGATGACCACGTCATCAGACCACGTCTACCACTGTAGCATGGGGGAGGGATGGACCGGGATGACCACGTCATCAGACCACGTCTACCACCGCGGCATGGGGGAGGGATGGACCGGGATGCCACCATCAGACCACATCTACCACTGTGACATGGGGGAGGGATGGACGGGGATGCTACCATCAGACCACGTCTACCACTGTGGCATGGGGGAGGAATGGACCGGGATGCTACCATCAGACCACATCTACCACTGTGACATGGGGGAGGGATGGACGGGGATGCCACCATCAGACCACGTCTTCCACTGCGGTATGGGGGAGGGATGGACGGGGATGCTACCATCAGACCACGTCTACCACTGCGGCATGGGGAGGGATGGACCAGGATGCTACCATCAGACCACGTCTACCACTGTGGCATGGGGGAGGGATGGACCAGGATGCTACCATCAGACCACCACTGCGGTATGGGGGAGGGATGGACGGGGATGCTACCATCAGACCACGTCTACCACTGTGACATGGGGGAGGGATGGACCGGGATGCTACCATCAGACCACATCTACCACCGCGGCATGGGGGAGGGATGGGCCCGTCTTCAATGCAGGGAAGTGTGGGGCAACAGGGTAATTGTAATGCAGTGACTTTAAAAATGATGCAACTTCGAAGCTCATGAACTCATGAACTATACATGATGATTGATGACATATGTACTCTCATCTCATGTCGTTGGGGAGCATAGGCGTAACCACCTTCCGAAAGTAGGTGGGGACGGAGGCACTTTGAAGTCGATTATTTCCATGCAACGCCCATAGGCGTAATGTTAAAATACGAAAATTGTACTGGGGACTGATCCACAGTGACCCCAGTGGTGGTTACGCGCCTGGTGGGGAGTCGGGAGATCACGGTCCTCAACCAGCCTCAAAGTGACCATAAAGAGACATCTAGCAACCAGCATTCAAAACTAGTTTGCTGTATTCCGCCGTGAGATGTCGCGCGCCTCCAGCCCACTTTCCGGTGGCGCTCCAAGGGCAGACGGCTGACTGGAGCGTGACGTCACAGTGGATGGAGCGTGACGTCACGGTGTGTTGGAGTGGTCCGGGGTCGGGCCGGGCCGGCTGGTGCGCGCTGTGGCGATTGTGAGGGCGCGGTGCCGCAGCGTGCGGCGAGAAGAGAGAGGGATCGTGGGCTAGGTCTCCCACGCCGGGCGCGCCGTGGAAGGTCCGGCTGAAGATTTGGTTCCTGTTCGCACACAGTTCAGGTGAGTGGAAGAAGAAGTCCCGCTGCATAGAAGTGGTTCCGCTCAGATAAGTGTCGCCACAATGTGTGTGGCGTGCCTTAGATTGTGACTCATTTTCCTTGAGAGTTATGTCAACAAAGTGGGCGTACTCCATGTGCTGGTAGTTTGGCGTGGTAGTGGCGCCAGCTGCAGTGTTTGTAATGCTGAGTTTCGGTGCCGCTAGTTGTGGTGTACGCAGTACGCAGTGCTGACGATAGGTCTCCTCCCGTTGGTTAATGGTTATGGTGTGTGTACTGTGTAAGTGCGTTAACGTTGTGTGTGTTATGTGTTGTGCTGACAGCAGTGGCGGATCCAGATGGGGGGGCATGGGGCCATGCCCCCTGGCATGCCCCCTTGAGCCCATAGGCGTACACAAGGGAGGAGGCAAACGGGCAATTGCCCCCCCCCCCCCCTCCCCCCTGAAGGTCAGTACGTGCCCTCTTGGCCGTATGTGCCCCTTTGGAAATAGGGCCCGAGAAGGTCCCTATTTCGAAGAAATTAATGTTTTTTAAAGAAAAAAATGATGACTATATGCCCCTCTAAAAATATAGTGGGCCAAATCCAGTCAGGTTTTTTTTGGTGGGGGTACCTTATGCCCCCCTGATCAAAAATTGCCCCTCCTGGAGTGAATCCTGGGTATGCTACTGCTTGAGCCTCGAAGTAAGGGTCCCTCTGCTCTGGCTTCCAGAGAGCACACTCTGACTTCCATGAGGGCCCACTGACCTCCAGGCTCAAGAGGGCCACTTTGACCTCTTTGGCCTCCACATGGCAGACTCTAGCCTCATGATGGGCGCGCCAAGTGACCTTGAGTCAAGGGCGGATCCAAGGGGTGGCCGCCGCGGTCGCCCCGCCCCCGCCCCCCGCCCCCCGCCAGAAGGGCGCCCCACGGGCTGTCTGTCGCCGGGCGCCGCCGGGCGCCCGGCGATGTACAGCCCGTGAGCACGCAGCGTCCCTATGGACCGCTTGGACGCCCTGTTGAAAGTAACTTACCGAGTATCAGGTCATACAGGTCATGACCTGGTCCTTTTGACCCGAGGCGCCCTTCCGGCCAGTGACGGCGCCCTGCCGGCCAGTGACGGCGCCCTTTCTTTGGAAGGCGCCCCTAAATTGGCCTGCGGCCACCCCTCCTAAATTATCCTGAATCCGCCCTTGCCTTGAGTAGTCGGTGCGCTCAAAAACCCCAAGCCTCCTGGGGGACCATTTTGGCTTGAAGAGGCCAGATGGCCAATTCCGGTTTGTAGAGACCCATTTTGGCACATGAACAGGCACATTTTGAACTAAAGGGGCCCATTCTGGCCTATATTTGCTTTCAAGGTCTAAAGGGCTCACAAAACCTTCAGGGCCAGGGGCATGACAAAGCTTGAGGGGCGTAGCAAAGCATGAGGGGGTCACTTGGCTACGTCGCGGCTCCCTTGACCGAATCGTGGGTCCGACGCTAGCTGACGGTAGGTCACGTTGAACCGTAGGTCACGTTGGACGGTAGGTCACGTTTACGCTGTACAGCAGACAGCAGACAGCAGTGGTTCTCAGCGCCAGCGGCAAGGGCATGGTTATTGGTTACTTCCTTTTGACGACCAGAGTCACTTGCTGCCTCCGACATAAATTGAATAAGCATTGTGCATTCTGCAAAACAATTGTCACAAATTGTATATATAACATCAGTAAGCCGAAAGGCAAAGCTGAGCATCATTCTACGCATTGGTGTTAGTTTTGATCATTCATACGGTACATACTGGTTATTGATTCGACACTGATTGAATCGATTGGAATCGTTCAATCAAAATTGCTTGAATACAAAATAATTGATTAACCACCAGATCTGTTGATTCATGAATCGTAATTGAATCAAAACCAAGGGCGTATGCAAGGGGGTCAAGGGGCTATGCGGTCGCCAGAGGAGGGGCCCGCCTGGCCCTGGAGGCCAGGCGGGCCCCTCCTCTGGCGACCGAGCGAGGGTCCCCTGGGGCCGAAGGCCCCAGTGTTTGGATGGTGTCAGGCGTCTGCAAAACGCCTTACGTCGCATAAAAGAACGCACACGAACCTAAACAAATCGTAACACGAATAAATAACAGCACTTGCTGGCCTTTATAGGGCCCTGCCGATCTGTAGAGGGTCCCTGCCGATCTGGAGAGGGCCCTCTGCCGGCCTTTAGAGGGCCCTCTGCTATCCTTAAGAGGGCCCTGCCGATCAGTAGAGGGTCCTCTGTCGGCATTTAGATGACCCTGCCAGCATGTAGAGGGCCCTCTTCCAGCCTTTAGGGTCCCTGTCGATCTGCAGTGCCCCAGCCAATCTATAGAGGGCTCTCTGCCGGGATTTAGATGTCCCTGCCGGTCTTTAGAGAGCCATGTCGGCCTTTAGAGGGCCCTCCCGGCCTTTAGAGGGCCCTGTCGGCCTTTAGAGGGCCCTGTCGATCTGTAGATCGCCCTGCCAATCTGCAGAGGGACTCTGCCGGCATTTAGAGGGCCCTGTCGACCTGTAGAGGCCCTGCCGGCATGTAGAGGGCCCTCTTTCAGCCGTTAGGGGCCCTGTCGATCTGCAGTGTCCCAGCCATCTGTAGAGGGCCCTCTGCTGGCCTTTAAAGGGCCCTGCCGATCTGTAGAGGGCCCTCTGTCAGCCTTTACAGGGCCCTGCCGATCTGCAGATGGTCATCTGCCGGCCTTTAGACGCCCCTGCCGATCTGTAGAGGGCCTCTGCTGTCCTTTAGAGGGTCCTGTGGTGATAGAGGTGGTCTGCCGGTCGAGCGCCGGCGAGGCTCTCGAAGGAAGACCAGTCAAAGTTCTCATTATTTTTTAGTGTATGCTAGTCGCTAGTAACGTCTGAGAGGAGTATGTACAAGGCTTTGCAATGTACGATTATTAACCCGGCATTGGCTGGGATCTCAGCCGAACTCCATTGGCTGGGGGGGGGGGGGGTTCACCCCCCCCCCCCCCCCCCCCCCCCTGGTTATCTTCCGAACCAATAACTGCAGCGTCGACCTGCAGAGGTGGCCAAAGATCTCGTCTGGACACACATCCGAACAAACACATTGGCCCGTACTTTCCTGGGCGACCCCCCCAGTGGAAATCTTTGAATTATGAAAAACATGTACACATGTTTCTCATCCTTCTACGATTTTGAATTAGAAGCGCCTTGACGAGACAAGCACGATAGCGTTAAAAATATTGCCTTATCTGCATTAGGTAAAAAGTTATTTGCGAGAAGAAAAAAAAACTATTTTGCCAAAAAGTTTGTTGACATTTGATGACCTCTGGAGCCTAAAATATTGACCTGAGCTCAAATGTGAGGACACAAATGGCGATTGCATATTTCACGAGCTTTCGATTGTTTTCCGTTTGCTCCTAACTATCATAGTTCCCGAGATATTTGGGGGTTTCTGAAGCGAAGTCCCAAAACTGGAAAATCTGACCTTTGATGACCTCTGGTGACCTCAATATTGACCTGGCCTAAACAAAGACAGATATAATATACCTTCGATAGGGCTTGTCTCGAGCTATCTAACGCCGTTTTCCGCTTGTCGCTACGTTGCGTGGTTTTCGAGATCTTGGAGGGAGGCGGAATCCACCTCTCTCTCCCTCTCCTCTCCCCCCCCTCCCTCCCCTCCCCTCCCCTCCCCCCCCCCCCCCCCCCCCCCCCCCCCCCGGGCGTGTAATTATCAGAGGCCCTCCAGGGCGCGTGTTAAGATATGACTCTATCGTGTTGTAGAAACCCCTCGTATCACAATGTGGTGTATTTTTTTCAAAATAATGTATAAGCAAACGGTATCCAAAGCTTTTTGTAAATCAAGATATAAGGAGCATGTTATTTCGTTATTTTGTAGATATGTTGTAACTTCATCGTACATGTGCACAATCGGCATGTGTGTACTGTGTTGTTTTCTTAATCCGAATTGAAGAAGATTCGGGATATTATTTTGATTAACCCGCGCCCCTCTGGAGGTGGCAGAGTCTGCCCCCCCCCCCCCCCCCCTCCCTGATTTTCTCAATAACTTTAAAACAATTATATCGACGTCAACCTTTCAGTACTTTATGCTGCATCAATTCTACGTCTTCTCACAACATTTCAATGAAAATGGTGCAGTACTTTGGGAGATAATGATGTTTTAGGTACGTCGTGTCATGCCAATTTGGGTGGAAAAACAATAAATGTTTGCAAAATCGTAGAAAATCGAATTTTGAAGAAAATTACAAATACAAAACGCCGAAAGAAAGGAAATGACATTATATTGAAAATGGCTATCGCGGATTTTCGAAATTTCGATTTTTTTACTCCCAAAAATAAAAAATAAAAATGTTCGTTGTCGGAAAGTTATTGTTGTTTTACAACATACAACATACTTTACTGTTTTAATTATGCTTCCCCTTGGAGAAATCCTGCCTACGCCCCTGATCAAAACCCGCATAAAATCAAGGCTGATTGAATCAAAATATTTAACGATTCTTAACGACTCAAGTACACTGGTAAATTGTGCATATACATGCAGTCCCAGTGGCTGCATTAAATTATACTGAAATAGTATTGCTGTAACAATGTTTTAATGATCATATATATATGTATGTTTCCATTTGTATTGATTTTACATAATTCACCACATATATTTAAATGTTGAATCAAACGTGGATCGATTAAAATATGTGTTTTTATTCTTGGAATCGGAAAGAATAAATTCTCAAAATTTTATCCGTGAATCAAACGGTGATTGAATCATTCAGATTCCAAAACGAATCATGATTGAATCGTTCCCAAAACATTGAATCAATAACCAGTCTGAATTACGGTATACCATACTGTTGTGCCAGTGGTCGCGACAGTGGATCAGAAGCTGGGATAAATGAATCTGCGTTGTGTGCTATCCCCAAACAGGTCAGCTATGGTCGCTGACTTACAGTGGCGGGTCCAGAGGCACTGGCGGGTCCAGCCTCTCTCCGTGGGGACATCTTTTTGTGGGGAAAAAAATACCCCCGTTTTTTTTCTCCGGATTTGGGCCAATCACCTTATTTTGGTATTCGAGATGAAGAAATTCGCTTTTCAAATGCATACAAATTGATTTTGTGGATTTTTGCCCCGAAAAAAAACATTTTATTTTTATTTTTGGTGGTCAAAAACCCAAATTTTCGAAAATCCGAGATCGCCATTTTGAAGATAATGTCATTTCCTTTCTTGTGACGTTTTTATTTGCAATTTGCTCAAAAACTTTATGTTCGACGATTTTGCTAACATTGATCGTTTTTCCACCAAAAATGGCATGACATGACGTCATTAAAACGGCATTATCTCCCACAATACTACATAAATGTAATTGAAATTCGGTGAGAAGACGTCGACTTGATGCAGCATCAGGTGCTAGAAGTTTTACATTGATATCTATCATAGTTTTAAAGTTATTGAGAAAATCCGGGAGGGGCAGATTCTGTCTGTCTCTCCAGTCCCCCCACCCCCCGCGGGACGAGAGTAAACCCTATTCCCTGCGGGGGCAGATTCTGCCCCCCCCCCCCCCCCCTCCGGTGGATGTTCACTTGCCGCTTCTAAACCGTTAGGCCTAGCGTCTTGAAACGTTGTGACTTTTCCCAACATTGAATTGCGCGTGTTGTGTCAAAAAATAAATAATAAAATCGGCCCAGCAGAGGCGGTACCAGGCTCTTGTTTTGGGGAAGGTGTTACGAATGCTGTTGTGCGGCGCATACTTCCTTCGTAGTTTGAGGTGCAATAAATGCGTCAGAAACATTTGCAATGCAATATGCATCATTAATACTGGGATTGTATATATTGTTGGCAGAGGCGCACTCAGGTACAAAAAAAATGGGAGGCGATACCCTCCCTCAAATTAGGTCCAACTTAAAATTATTAAGATGATAAAAAGCGTTACGCGCATGGTACCCCCACGTTGTTTACCTGGATCCGCCTTTGCGCAATATATTACATTTAACAAATTACAGCAAATAATGCCCACATGTGACGTTCATGTCGTCCCAAACAATCACGAACAGCACATATTTGTTATCGGAAAATCCCCCATTTTACATCCCCTGAATACGCCTATGATTTTGTATTTTGGTACTTTCGTTTGATATGTTCAAGACCAGTACATTTGAAGCTCAAAACGTTTGGTACATGAAAATCGGCCAAACCACATGGCCGCAATGACCTTTCAAAAAACACCAAAAATGTTCGTATTTATGCCCTCTGCCCCGCCCCCCCCCCCCCCCCATTAAAAAAAGTTGTTGGGTCAAAAAAGAAAGATGTTGTCATGACAAATCGATTGGTGCTTTTCCCATCGAAATCGACCGAGTGGTTCTCGACTCTTACCTCCCCCACCCCCGCAGGTTAACGTTTCGTACCACTGGGGCTGCTTGAATTGCATTAGGTGCGCTGTTTTGTCTATCATTGAAAGAAAGGGATACATAAAAACTTCAAATTCAATCACTCGAGAAAAAACTTCCGTTTTCATGAAGTTTTCTCTTAAGATCATTGTTTTTCACGTTCAGTGCAGGGAACGCGCGGGTGGCTTACTTGTATTGTATTGAATTTCCCCCCCCCCCAGATTCATGTGGGGGGGGGGGGAATTTTCCCCGATGCCGCCCCCCCCCCCCCTCTGGATCCGCCAGTGTCCAGAGGGCGGGGCCCTGAGCTGCGAAAGAATTCTTAGCCGAGCGTCTTTATAGATGGCACATTCTGGCATGAAGAAGCCCATCCTGTACTTGAGGGATCCATTTAAGCCTTTACAGGGCCTATTTCAGTAGTTAAAGGGTCTATTCTAACCTACAGGTAGCCCAACCTCGCCTACATAGGGCCCATTTTGGCCTACTGGGATGCTGAGCTCCACGCGAAGCTATGTGCCCGTGACGCGTCGGTGTCACTGACCGAGTCAACCATTCTGTCATTTGTGTCGGGCGAGAGGTGAGATATATGATGCGTGTCGATGGATTACGTGCTACACAAACCGCAGAACGTTTCTTACATTCTGCGGATAAGTTAAGTATTTGAAAGGTTTCATCAAACATGTGCCGAGATCCCCTTTGAATTGATCCGGGATTTAGTCATTTCAATCAACAATTAAAAAAAAAATCAACAAAATCAACAACAAGGAGTTGGGCAAAGCTTTGGCAGCGTTTACTTAAAGGGACATTGCCACTTCGCAGGCCAATATGGAGTTTTTAGTGTGTATCGGTCGATTAAGCGTGTCCGATTTCACCTGCAAAATTTGGTTCCCGAAACTCCCCCCATTAGATCAAACAATACATTTTCACCACTCATGCTTGCCAAGCATTCGTAAAATTGGAGTGGCCTCATCACTATTTAGAATCACTTCTTTGCGGACTGTTATTTTCTTTTGAATGTTGCAAACTCAACATCACCATTCCGACAGTGCACTTTAAAAAAAAGTATTCAGCGGCAAC
>JAXIVJ010019588.1:0-18616 GCA_036785665.1 Chirona hameri | reverse complement strand
TACTCGTGAGTCGCGACCCAGCGAACGAGGTTGTTAGTATTTCTTGCGTATTCTGATTCAAGGATATACTGGTGCCGGTAGGACATCACAACTCGTTTTGGTGACGCAAGATTCTTGTGACGTCACATGTATTAACCGTAATGCCAGAACCGTAATCAGGACACTCTTTTCCATCATTCCACGTACTTTTCCCAAGGCGCACTATTCTCTTTAAAGGTAAACTATTCACCTATTATGGTGCTTCAATATAAGAATGCATGTATTTCATGTTTGAAAACTCCCACACACAATGACAAGGGGTGTACGATTTACATGTGGTGATCAGACATGTCAATGTGCCAAGACAAAAAAGATCCGGGATCCAGGATCCCTAGGATCCAAGATGTGGGATCTTGTTGGATCCTGAATCCTGCAGGATCATTTTGTCGTGGGATCCTGTGGATCTTGGATCATGGGAAATTATTTCCATGGGATCCTATGGATCTTGGATCCTGGAAGAAAAATTGTCGTGGGATGCTGTGGATCCTAGATCCTAGAAAATCAGTTTGTCGTGGGATCTTGTGGATCTTGGATCATATTTTTTGGCCATGGCACGTGTCTGGTCGGGACTGATATGGCTCAAGGTCATTTTGAATCGATTGAGTCGAAAGCTCTGGCTCACAGTCTTTGATTTAATCCAATGCAAACAAATTAAAGGTCTGATTGAGTCGTGATTGAATCGACTAATGTTGATTTTGAGTCGTGATTGAATCGTTCGAAGAAAAAAAATGAATCGTATACAAGTCTGGTGACAATTGATCGTGGCAGGCGTCCGGGAACGAGATACGTCCGGCGTCCGGCCGTCGCATTGTTCGGCGCCCAGTCGGACGCTATTTTGCTGGTATTTTACTTTGAATGTATTTGCGGGTAAGGGTTATCATTTTAACACAGCTAGTTCACCAACACAACATCCTGCTCTAAAAAATCGGTCTGTCCCGACTATTTTAGGGGTCGATACCTGAGTTCGCGAGTATTCCCTCCCTAGTGCGTGTAATCTCAGATATTCTTCAATAGCACGTTTTACAGACCAGATGAAGTCTTCGGACGAAACTCGTTATGCCTACTCCTGTTATACCTACTCCTGTTAGCTTCAATATTGCGGATCGCCATATGCATTGCTGGCGCTTATCAAGCAGCTTAGTTGTTCCAGCGAATCCGTTCAGTTTGCTCGGATGCACTTTTCCGGAACATTTTTATATCTTCAAATCGCATCGATGTAGCTCAGAAGAGTTCATTGCTGGAAACTTGTTCATCCTGACAAGGTGGTTTCCAGTCGCTTCGGCGATCGGTAAAGATTCTAATAAAAATGAAAGCATTATTCATCATTAATAATGTTTAAATCAAAAGTTTAGTTAATTAATTGTATTGTATTGTACCAAAAGCAAACCATCCACAAAAACAGTGGCTATTACGGTTTTCAGTCAGTTGTAAATAGGGCGAACAAACGGATAAAAATAAATCACTCTTTTAAAATGAACTAATCTAGACATGACACATGACACACAGCACAGCGTACGACATTCATCACAGTCAGATCAGGTAACATGGTTCGATGTGAGCAGCTCGACCTTGAGCGCCCTCCTAAACCGTCCCACAGACATCGTAGGGAAATCCGGAGGCAGTGAGTTCATCATGTGGGCGGCTCGATACCCGAATCTCCTTTTCCCGGCCTCAGTACGCGCCCCAGGCACAAACAGCTGATCGTCCTGCCTAGTACACCTACCGCGATCGGGCCGTTCACGATTGGCAGTAAACAGGTCTGCGAGTGATTCCGGCTGGCCGGTACTACGGATTTTCTGGAGCAGGCACAGGGTTTGATAGTGGGAGAGACTAGGAGCGTCAAGCCACCGAAGTGAATCACGCACACCCGATACGTGGTCATATTTACGTTTTCCCGAGATGACTCGAGCCGCAAAGTTAATAACCTTCTCGATGCGAAGGTGATTTTTGGCGGAGCCGTTGCCGTAAACAACCAGACAGTATCGGATGTGGGAGATCACGAGGGCGTTGACGATTTCCGGGAGGGTTTCGGGTGGACGGTAGTGTCTGAGGTGGGACAGGCCAGTCAGGATGCCGCAGCATTTACGTGAGACGGCAGTCACATGAGGGTCCCACGAGAGATGCTGATCAAAGATAACTCCAAGGTTTTTTACTTGAGTAGTGGGGGTCAGGGAAGTACCGCGGAAGTTAACCGTAAAGGACGGAAGTGAGCGCAAATTTTGTCGGGTTCCGAGTGTGAGAAGCTCGAACTTGGTTACGTTAACTTTGAGGCCGTTGCTGTGAAAATAGCCGCCAAGAGAAGATAGAGCAGATTCCATGCGAGCGATAAGCGCTGGCAGGCAATATTTGGGTTCTGAGACTAAGACCTTAGTGTCGTCAGCGTACTGCACTACGAATGCATCGGCTACATGGAGACTCAGGTCATTGGCAAAAGCGCAAAAGAGGATAGGGCCGAGGGACGAACCTTGGAATACTCCCTGATTGATAGCTCGAGGGCAAGAAATTTGGAATTTTCCGTCTGAGCCGGTATAGCTAACACTCTGGGTATGACCATTTAAATAGTTTTGAAACCAAGTAGTATTAATGCCGAGAGTCTGGAGCTTGAAGAGAAGTTTGTCGTGGTCAATGACATCAAAACATTTTCTTAAATCTATGAGACAAAGAAGTGAAATTTTGCCAGTGTCAAAAGCCAAAAATATTTCATCAGAAATGCAGGTGAGAGCCGTCTCAGTGGAATGCCTCGGGCGAAACCCGTGCTGGGTGGGTGGGTAATTAATCAAAGTTTATTAATCAAAAGTGCACTAGGCGACTGAACTTTTGAGAAACATTTACAATGGCGCAAAGTATGTTTCATCCAAATACCAACGATCGATAAGACTGACGAGGAACCTGGACTGCAGAAACTCACAGTCACCCTCCGTCAGACAGCACCAGTCAGACCAGAACTGCGCACCGGACAGTCCCCCGCGTCACGTCGTTCGAGATATAAGCCGCCAGACTATTGCGAAACACGTACTGACGCACGGCGAGTCAGTACTTCCGATTTTCCTGCAGAAGATCTACATTTTGGACAGTCATCCCGCGCAGGCAAGTCTGACCTTATTCTCTGCTGGTGACACATGCGGAAGTGTGCTAAGACGGGGGCAGCATATCTACCAGAGTTTCCTGAATGTGAATAATGCGAACGGCCGAACCCCGGTGCAGGCTCCGATGCCGTTATACTGTAGCGGACCCGCTCAGGCCGTCCATTTCAATGTTGGGAAAATAGGAAAAGGGCAGGTAAATTAAATATTGCGTCATCTAACTCATGACTGAATCATTAAGACCATGCAATGCCATCTAAAAGCTAAATGCTTTGTTTTAGTATGGTTATCATAAAATTGTAATGCTTCGCGTTGGCAATGGCGAAGGACTCGATGAAGAAGACTTTTGAGACGAAATAGCCTAAATACTGTAAGAACCTATGGTCAACGGGACCTATGTAACGTAACCTTCACCTACCGGGTGACACGGCGGGCAGGAGAGGCTCTATCCGTGCAGAAGGCCGCCACTCTCGCCAAGCAACTTTTGTCATGCTGTAACTTTTGTCATGCTGTAACTTTTGTCATGCTGTAACTTTTGTCATGCTGTAACTTTTGTCATGCTGTAACTTTTGTCATGCTGTAACTTTTGTCATGCTGTAACTGTTGTCATGCTGTAACTTTTGTCATGCTGGCATGCTGCCCAGTGGATACCAAGTCCAGGTCTAATGTGGATGTGATTATAGCAATGCCAGGTGTTCGGTCATTTGCAACATGATCAACTTGGCGCTTGCTGGGCCGAATTTCATCACTTTAACCCGCGCACTGCAGGGGCTTTGCGCCGAACACGAACTGCAGTAGGGGGGGGGTATTTCCGCCCCCCCCCCCCCCCCCCCTGAGATCTCGAAAACTACGCAATGTAGCGAGAAGCGGAAACAGGGATTTGATAGCTTCATACATGTTCTATCGAAAGTATTTCAGTGTTTTTTTAAGTCAGATCAAAATTGAGGTCACCAGAGGTCATCAAAGGTCAAATTTTCCAGTTTTTCCTGTTTTAGGACATCGCTCCAGAAATTCCCATATATCTCAGAAACGATGATAGTTAGAAACAAACGGAAAAAAGCAAACGCCAGCCAGCGAAATTTTTATTCGCTGAGGTGTCCTCATATTTGATCTCAGGTCAATATTTGAGGCTCCAGAGGTCAAAAAGGGGAAAAATTAAGTTTTTTTGCTAAATCGTTTTTGCTATTAACTTTTTACTTAATAAAGATAACGGTAAACTTTGTACGCCATTGTGTTTATCTTGTCAAGGCGCTTTGAATGATATATATGGTGACCTTGTTAAATCAACTTAACAATTTGACCTAAGTTCAAGGTCAAGTGGTGACCCAAGTAGGGCATGTTGCATATGGGAAGACGTGCCTCGACGAGACAAACACATTGATGTCTGTGACTTACTTACTCACTTACTCACTCACTTACTCACTCACTTACTCACTCACTTACTCACTCACTTACTCACTCACTTACTCACTCACTTACTCACTCACTTACTCACTCACTTACTCACTCACTTACTTACTCACTTACTCACTCACTTACTCACTTACTCACTTCCTCACTCACTTACTCACTCACTTACTCACTCACTTCCTCACTTACTCACTTACTCACTCACTTACTCACTCACTTACTCACTCACTTAATCACTCACTTACTCACTCACTTACTCACTCACTTACTCACTCACTTACTTACTCACTTACTCACTCACTTACTCACTTACTCACTTCCTCACTCACTTACTCACTCACTTACTCACTCACTTCCTCACTTACTCACTTACTCACTCACTTACTCACTCACTTACTCGCTCACTTACTCACTCACTTAATCACTCACTTACTCACTCACTTACTCACTCACTTACTTACTCACTCACGTACTCACTTACTCACTCACTTACTTACTCACTTACTTACTCACTCACACATTCACTTACTCACTTACTCACTTACTCACGTACTCACTTACTCACTTACTCACTCACTTACTCACTCACTTATTCACTCACTTATTTTCACTCACTTACTCACTCACTTACTCACTTACTCACTCACTTACTCACTCACTTATTCTCTCACTTATTTTCACTCACTTAATCACTCACTTACTCACTCACTTACTCACTCACTTACTCACTTACTCACTTACTCACTCACTTACTCACTCACTTACTCACTCACTTACTCACTCACTTACTCACTCACTTACTCACTTACTCACTTACTCACTTACTCACCCACTTACTTACTCACTCACTTACTCACTCACTTACTTACTCACTCACTTACTCACTCACTTACTCACTCACTTACTTACTCACTCACTTACTCACTCACGTACTCACTTACTCACTCACTTACTTACTCACTTACTTACTCACTCACTTTCTCACTCACTTACTCACTTATTCACTTACTCACTTACTCACGTACTCACCTACTCACTCACTTACTTACTCACTCACTTACTCACTCACACATTCACTTACTCACTTACTTACTCACTTACTCACTTACTCACTCACTTAATCACTCACTTAACCACTCACTTACTCACTCACTTTCTCACTCACTTTCTCACTCACTTACTCACTTATTCACTTACTCACTTACTCACGTACTCACCTACTCACTCACTTACTTACTCACTCACTTACTCACTCACACATTCACTTACTCACTTACTCACTTACTCACTTACTCACGTACTCACTTTCTCACTTACTCACTCACTTAACCACTCACTTACTCACTCACTTTCTCACTCACTTTCTCACTCACTTACTCACTTATTCACTTACTCACGTACTCACTTACTCACTCACTTACTTACTCACTCACTTACTCACTCACACATTCACTTACTCACTTACTCACGTACTCACGTACTCACGTACTCACTTACTCACTCACTTACTTACTCACTCACTTACTCACTCACTTACTCACTCACACATTCACTTACTCACCTACTCACTTACTCACGTACTCACTTACTCACTTACTCACTCACTTACTCACTTACTCACTTACTCACTTACTCACTTACTCACTTACTCACTTACTCACTTACTCACTTACTAGTGTAAGTGAGTACAAGTAGTGTCGTACTTGTACGTAGATGTTGGCCCGTACGTTTATGTATGGCGGTTGACCCTCAGCCGGTCAAGGTCACCTTCGCCGGCCGTGACCTGGCGCCGGGGGAGCCGGCGTCGAGGCAGTTGTGTCTGGGAGGCCGGGCAGGGCGTGGCCGCAGTGGCGCCGAGCAAGTACCGGCTTACCCTCATGAGTTACGTTATGTCTTGTTTTAAATATCACGGCTTGTGAGAACTTGTCTATGAGTTGGAACTGAGAGGACCGACACGCAGTGACGGGCGGCGACACCACACTCACTTACTCACTCACTTATTCACTCACTATTAACTCACTTAACCACTCACTTACCCACGTTCTCACTCATTTTCTCACTGACTTTCTCACTCACTTTCTCACTCACTCACTCACTCACTCACGCTCTCTTTGCTTGCATCTGCCTCATAGACCCTGTAATGCGTGTGATCCTATGTGTGAGGAAATGAACCTGTTTTCGTTAAATTTAGCCATTGTTCTTTATCATCTGCCATTGTTTGGTCTGTACTTCTTGTTTTGACCACATTCATGCATGCTTAAAGGTGAACTATTCACTTAATAACTGCAGAATTGCTTCCAAATGCGTCTTCTACATTTTTTTTTTTAAATATAAATTTAGTCCGAATGTTTTGTATGGATGGATTTCCGAGGTCAGGACCCGCGCTAAGCAGAGCTTGTTGTGCAGGTTCTGACCTCACCACCCGATCGCGTAATTCCTGTTGGCCGGCAGAATTTAGAGATACAATAGCTGTTTGCTTGATGCCTATTCCTCATCTTTATTAACAACGTTTTTCTGATAATAAAGATGCCTACTTAATTCCATTGCAAGCGTAATGCATGCACATAGTCAAGTCTCAGAAAGTGGGATTCTGTTGCAGGTCTCGGGTATGTCCCGACAGAAGGTGCGGCCTGCCATGCAGCTGATAAGCAGCGCCACGGCTACCTGTTTGGAGTGGTACTTCCACGATCACCAGGAAGAAGCCCGCGTTGTTCGGCTCTTTGACGGAGCATGCAACGTGCTTAACAGCATCCATCCCGGAGACAGGAAGCCGCCGCATCGAGGCTACAAATGGCCGTGGAGCAGGAGGCAGTGCTGGACAAAGCTCTCCAGGAGTTGCTAGCCATGCGCTTTGGGTCTGCGGCACACCTCTACTCCTTCCAAAAGAGTATGTTGGTGACCATCCGCTCCATTCGCGGCCTGCTGGACGACATGCGTGCGCTGTTCGGAGACGGCACCTACCTGCTGAACCGGCGTCTGACCCAGGATCAGCTGGAAGGATTCTTCGGCATGGTTCGGGAGAAGTCCGGCTCCAACTCCTACCCCCAACCCCGTGGACCCCATCGCCACGCTGCGCCTGCTGACCCTGCTGTTTGGCCTCAACAGCGGTGTGAGCCCGCTAGCCAAGCCAGGAGGAGCTGCGAGCCCAGGAGACATCCACGTCGAGCCGGAGGCCGTACCCAACGAAGAGGAGCAGCTCAGGGAGCTGGGTGTAGCGGCCGGAGTCAATGTCCCGCCGGAGGTGGCCGAGGAGATGTGCTGGTTCAGCACGTTGCCTGCTGATTCCGACGAGCCGCGCATCGTGGACGACTGGTTGCGAAGACGTGGGCGATGACAAGAACGGAGAAGATGTGGGAGCTCTCCTCCAACAGTACGATGAGCAACGTAGGCCAACGACCCAGCGGCTTCGTCCGCTCTCAGTCTGGAGGAGCCGACAATGAGATTGGAGTGCATGCCAGGGACAGCGCCATGGTCTACGTGTGTGGCTTCGTTGCACACAAGGCGGCGGACCGATCCCTGGGCGCTTCGTCTTCCCAGACTGAGGAAGGGCCAGTGCAGGCTTTGTGGGTCAGACTTCGCAGTCTGGGCGGCCCCTCGGTGCCGACGGAGGTCTCCCACGAAAATTTCCGGCGGATGGAGGCGGCGTTCTGCATCCATCACGCCATAGAGCCGAACCAGCTGAGCAGAAAGCCAAGGATAGTGACCGACTTCGTGGCAGTTCTTCAGGCCAAGTTCCCCGCCGTCTCTTCTGCTGCTCTGAGTAAAGGCCTTCGGCCTTCGCCCGCGTCCGGACTTTCCATACGCATGCAGTATGGGAATGAAGCCAGACGGGTAGAGTCGCTGGCAAAGAGGGCGGTCAGAAAGCGCAAGCAGTGCGTGCTGTGAAGACAGGGAAACAGACACGTGTGCATGCTGTGTTACTCATTGTCGCCTCGTATGTTTGTGTTACTCTTCTTGATTTACCTGACTTGTTGAGACCGGGTGTCCAAAATCAGTGAGTTTGGGTGTCAATGATGTAAAATTGAATTTATGCTGTTAGACCTGATCCTGTCAAGTACTGCCTCAGGATAATGGCTGCTTCTCTGATAATGGCTGCTTCTCTGATAATGGCTGCCCCTTCGCAGATCCCGACCTGTACGCCCGATTTGTATTGCCCGGGCATGTAGATACCAGCTTAGCATCGTCCTCTGCTCAATCTTGATTGGTTGTTCTTGAAAGAGGGGAGGAGCCACATAACAAGGAAGCCTATCCAGGGGATCTAGTAGTATCATTTAATCCCAGTGAGACGCCTTATTTGGCGAGGAACGAGCGAGGCCATGCAGATCATGCTGCAATGCAAATCTTCACGTCGTTTTACCATAATTCACCACGTGAAATGAATGTAGCACTGGAATGGCCAAAGTTGGCTTGTTTATATATATATATATATATATATATATATATATATATATATATATATATATATATATATATATATATATATACAGAACTTGTTGTATATCACAGCATATTCACTGTTGATCAGCTTCTTATTCAGTCTTTCGATTGTGCGGGCAGTCTTTCTTTTTCTTCATTTAGTTCATGTATTACATCACCTATTCGCGACGTTTCATCCAACATTAAATATCATCAGGCTGTGAATAACAAAATGCATGACGATTACGTTAAATCACATAAACGGGGCGAGCCGATAGATAGAACTTGGCTGAGCTGGTTTAAAATGACAAGCGAAATTATACGTTCAGAGATCCTGCGGGAGCCTCTTCGGTGAAAATTGTCACATACATAACCTATGTCATGATCTAGCTGCCGGCGGGGGGCCATCGAACAAGAGGAGCGTTCCCCTGGAGTTCACTTGGCGGTTTATGACTGGATCAGCGTCCCGGATGTAGACCGCTTCTAACACCTGCAGTTTCCTCCTGTTTTGGCACCGCGCGAGGATGGTCGTGTTGTCGATTAGCAGCTGTCTGGTTAGTCGGGTCTCATGGGCCTCATGGTGACGCTTGGGGCCTCCGTCTTGCATATGCATAGTAATGCGCCTGGATAGGGTAGTCGTGGTGTGACCGATGTAGGTATTTGGACGGCGCGCACAGTCGCCGGTAGTACAGCGTATTTGGTACACTACATTGGTTTTCTTCATGAGGGACTGATCTTGGGATAGGTTATTCTTCATAACCACAGGCTGGTAACCTTTGGGCTTCGGTAATAGATGACGTATTTGATGTTGTCTGAAGTTGAAGATGCGCTGAAGTTGGCCTGTTATACCAACAGATTTGCAACCTTCATAAACAAGATAAAATAGAGATAAACCCTGATCTGCAGGAACAGCTTCAGGCAGAGAGTACAAAACGGAGAGGAAGTAGCAGAAGTACTCTTATTACATCCCGACTTCGTAAGGCAGCCAAAGAATTAAGAGAAAACCCGAATATTGTCATTCGTCGAGCCGATAAAGCGTCGATCTTTGTCATTCTCAACAAGGTAGACTATATTTCGAAGGTAAAAAAAAGTGATTTGACCAAGTTTCAAAAGATCAGCGGAATCCAGTAGAGCAGCAAAAGACAGAGCTAAACCGTCCTATTGATGCTGCTAACGCTGTCATTGGCGATATTAAGTTTCAACGCATTACAGGAGCATTTGAACCCGGATATTTGTACGGGAACATTACAAACCATACGTTGGGATATCCTATTCGCCCAATTATCTCCCAGATACCTACACCGTGCTACAATATAGTCAAACGACTGAATAACCTAATTGCCCCGTATATCCCATCAACTTACTCCCTGAAGTCAGCGGACGAATTTGTGCAGATGCTTAAGTCAAGAGGCCGGCTGGGGACTCTAGCATCACTAGATGTACAAAGCCTATTCACAAATGTACCGATTGACGAAACCATCACAATTATCCTTGACAACGTGTTTAACCATCCCGAGCTGCCACCACTGGCTCTTTCAAGACAAAGTACTCAAGCAAAGCTCGAAATATGCACCAAGAAGTCACCGTCCCGATGCCCAGAAGGAAACCTGTACGATCAGGCGGACGGGGTCGCGATGGGGTCGCCCCTCGGCGTTCTCTTCGCTGAGGCGTACATGTCGCACACCGAGACACGAGCCTATGGCCTTGTATGAGTGAAGTTGGAGTGGCGTTGCGTAAAGACATACCCATAATGTTTATGTGCATAAATAAATGTGATATATCTACCCATAAATGTGTTTATATGTGTGTTCATCGTTGTGTATAATGGATGTAAATCAATGTGTGGATGTGCAATAAATGCAGTTAATATTGTAGCTACCTTTTGAGCTACCTATCAAAAGGTGTGTCAATGAGTGAGTGTCGAATGTCGAGTGTCGACATTATTTTCAATTGGAAATCTAAAGAAAATTGACAAAGTTATAGCCAATAATATTTCGAGCTAAGCGTCTATTCAACGTAAACAAAAAACAAACTGTCGAAATTTAATCGATATATTGCATGAACACCGACCAGCCACCAATGAGCAAATGCGTCTTTTCACGAAGCATCTATTGGTAATTTTACATTGTAAATCGGTTCCAAATTGATAAAGTTGATACGTTTCGGTGGCGGTCGGTTGAAATAGCGAAAACGAGGTGCGGTAGAAATCACAGTGGAGTACTGATGACGTGTGCGAATCGTCACGATATCTGTCCATTTAAAATTTTAAAAAATAACCCCAACGTTTTGGAAGGAAAATTCCAGATTTGGACATTTCTCAGTACTCCCGACAATCTGGCTATCTCAGTTAAAAACTAATGTTAAAGGTTCACTATTCCCTTTAACATGGGGTTTTGAACTCAGACAGCAGATTTGTAGAGCAGATTGATTGCGGTCTTTTGACGGGTGTTGACGACCGGCAATTTGAAGTCGTCGCCGTTAGATAAGTAAGTTAGGTAGTTAGGTTGCAAGTCTATGCTTTTTAAATATTTTGCTTTCTTAAAAGCATATCTCGCCAGGGTAGGGGGTGGATGCCACCCCCTCGGTATTTCTGGAATAACTCGCGTAATTTCCAACCGATTGCAATGAAACTTTCAGTACCCTACTTTTGAAAATGTCCACTTACTCTGACAATTTTGAATTTCTAACCCACATGACCCGTGACCTATGACCTGTTTATCAAGGTCATGTCAGGCGCAACTGGCGTCCCGCAGAATCGATGCTTGTAACTTGTGCAGTTTCCGAGTGTTTGTTGTTCAGGAGCATGTGCACAGGTCTTTCCAGGTGACAGTTGTGGTTTCCACTGAGATTGTGACCTCGATTGACCTTTTCAGAGGTCAACTGAGGTCATTGACCCCCGATGACCTCAGATTACTTTTTTGGACTTCTGGCGGTTTCTAGGACATTGTGTGACGCTGATTCCAAATTTGGGATCCATTTTACATAATTATATGTTCCACTGGGGTCATGCGCTTCCACAGGTCAACCGAGGTCACTGACCTCAGATGACCTGACATGAACTTTTTGGAATTTGGCAGTTTTTAGGACATTTTGTGACGCTGATTATGAATTTGACACCAATTAAGCATTATGATATGCTCATTCACGATTCTAGCTCGATAGAATTTAATTTATACGCATTTACAATTTTGATGACTTTTCGTCATTGACATGACCTCAGAGGTCACTTAATGACCCAATACCTTAGCATCGGATATCAACGGCTTCCTCTCGTCACAAGCAACACGCTCGCCTTTGAATCGAAGCTCTAGCTTAATTAGGGGTAAAACGCTAAGGGGGGTCGTACCCCCACCCGAACACGTAGTGATTTTGCCCTACTCGGGCGAGGGTTAAAGGAAATAGTTCACCTTCAACATTAGTTTTAAACTGAGATAGCAGTTTTGTAGCCCGTGTTGGGAAACCCCTATCTGCAAGTTGTCTTCACTGAAAAGACTCTCCAGCCGAATATATTTGAGTTTTTGGCGAAGGAATGCGGTGCTGGCGAAAGAATGTTGTACTGGTTCTAGCCCGGACAGAGGCTATACCATCAGCCAATCAGCTTGCAGCTGGTGCTAGCAAGCGAATCGCCGGCCGCCGATTGGCACATCTCCAATGCGAGTCTATCTTTACGCGACTACTTTCGAATCTGATTGGCTGAACCATGTTTTACATTCGCGTGACGTCAGGACTCTGACTCAGAGAGTATGCATATAGTTTTGATAAACAATACAAATTTACGGCCTTCTTTCCTGAATCGGCGCGATATAAGGCCATTTTTGACAATATCAAAATAAATTGTATTAAGTATAATCAAATCGTGTTTGGTAAAAAATTCCCAAGGTGAAAAATTCCCAGATCCTTTAAGCCAAAACAATGCCTTTTTTCGCCCCTCAGCCAGACCGGGGCAGCGTGTGGCCGTCCCCACCCCCCTCAGCCGGACCGGGGTAGGGTATGGCCGTCTCACCCCTCAGTCGGACCGGTGCAGTGTATGGCCGTCTCGCCAGTCGCCCCTCACACAGACCGGGGCAGCGTATGACCGTCTCCCCCTGAGCATGAATTAACCCGCGCCGTGCCGGTGCTCAGCACCACCTTCGCCGTTCCGGGGGGGGGGGGGGCGTTTCGACGCCCCCTCTATCTCGGCTCCTATGGGACGAAGACAAAAACCCAAAACACCGTTCGAAAGCTCGTCAGAATACATTTCGAAACTATTTAGGTTTTTCAGGTCAATATTGAGGTCACCAGAGGTCATCAAGAGTCAGATTTGCAAGTTTTAGGACTTCGCTCCAGACATTCCCAGATAGCACAGGAACTATGATAGCTAGGAACAAACGAGAGAAGAAAAAAACAATGGAAGCTCTTGAAAAATGCAATCTGCAAGGTGTCCTCAGATTTGAGCTCAGGTGAATAATTTAGGCTCCAGAGCTCATCAAATGTCAAAAGGCTATTTTTTAGCAAAACAGTTTTCACAAATATATTTTTAGCTAACAAAGATAGGGAAATAATTTTGATGCCATCGTGTTTGTCTCGTCACGGCGCTTCGTATCATATGCATGATGACCATGTTAGATCAACTTAAAAAAATTACCTCAGGTCAAGTGGTGACCCAATGAAGTCATGTTGCACATTGGGAGACGTGCCTCGACGAGACAAACACATTGGTGCCAGTCGCACTCCTCTATCTTGATTTTGTCAAGAGTTATTGACAAAAAAAGTGTTGGTGACCTCAGATGACCTCATCTGACCCTGTAGGGGTCACTGAACAAAAAATGAACCTGGAACTTCAAGAATGGCCTATGATAACATGATCCAGAAGGAATTGGGCTGATATAATTCGTTTCCTCAGAATAGGAAGCATTTGATTATTTCCCCATTGACTTATAATGGGGTCACGAAATTGACCCGAACTTAGATCACCGATATAAAAAATCCGAGATATATGTATTGTAGATACTATTTCTCTTATGAAATCCTGTAAGTACGAAATCGATCGGCCAAAAACTGTGGCTGTGATGCCACCGGAAACATTTTGGGAGGTGGGGTCACGTGACCTGGGCTGGTGACCTGACCTGAGATGACCCGATATATTTTTTTTAAACATAATGTGCGCAATTGATGCCCTAACAGCTGTGCCAAAAACGGCTGCGCTGCGCGCCGCCGTTTTTTCTTCGCTATCGTCGAAAAACCTTAGGGGGCGTCTAAACGCCCCCCCCCCCCCCCCGGTACGGCGCGGGTTAACCCTATTTGTAACAGACTCCTGGCTACCCCTATTTGTAACAGGGGGGGGGGGCGGATTCCGCCCCCCCCCCCCCGGAGATCTCGAGATCTACCCGTCCGATTTTCAAAAATGAAACGGTGTTTGGTTCCCCTCAACACGATCTACATTTATAAATAATAAACAAATATAAATTTGGGATAGGGGGGCAACAGGGGGGCAAAAACTACAAATGTTAGTGGTATTTTCGATCCAACATAGCTTTCATGTTTATCGACCGATTTTAACACAACTAATAGGAATCGATAGAGGTTGAATTGGAAATTGATATATGACGGTGACGTTTGAAAATTCAAAAGTCATAGGCGTGTGCAGGTCACTCAATATGGGGGTGAAGTAAATGCGTAATAAAACCATTTGTTATGTTGTTTTTTTTGATAAATGAAATGGTATGTGATTGAGACATTATAAAAAACAGCTATAAATCATATTTTTTGCCATAGGCGGAACCAGGTTAGTCAAAAAGGGGGTAAAATTGGGAAAAAGTATTAACCGCAGACAAGTTGCTACCCAGCACTATAAATATGTTACTGACCGTAAATAGTTCCTTTTTGCATGTTGTACTTCATCATAGGCGTATCCAGGATCCAAACTGGGGCGGTGCAATACCTTTTGATAAGTATATTATCCGCTATTATGATACTAACTAGTCAACAGTGACTATTTCACTTACAACTTCAATTAACATTGCTTACCCCCCTTTTTACCCTACCTGGACTCGCCTATTATCTTATAATCGTTCGTAGAGTAGCCTGTGTTGCGTGTTTCATCCGAAAACTGCAGTATGTTATGTCATTGTACGCCCATGCCTCTTAGTTTCCTTGCTATAATATTACCCCCTTTCTTCCATTCCTGAGCGCGCCTATGCAAAAAAAAATGACTTTATTCCCTTTTTTGGTCTCATATGTGCATATATTATTATAAGCTAAACGTATATTGCGCCGTTATCGCTGGCATATCGTCATCACCATGCCAGTCACCCCCCTTTTCATGTTCTTGAACACGCCCCTGAAACTCTATATGTAATAAATTATGCAAATAATGGAAGCAGAAGCTATCTTTTACATCTTGATAGCTATAAATGCCCCTTACATTGCTCTATTGGCTTCCCGCCAAGCATTGAAAACTTCCTGGAACCCCCCCCCCCCTTTTCAAGCCCCTGAAACCGCCTCTGCCATGCAATTTTTATGATATTGCATTAACATCAACTAATTTACGCTTGTTGCAATCACCGTAAGCCGATGTAACTCCTTCATACTTGATGCAGTTAGGAAGAAACCGTGAAGATCGCATTTCCGTATTATCGCCAAATGTCGCCTCCGAACCCACCCACAACTGTGCCCTGGAACCGCCTCTGTTCAGGTTAAGAACTCAAAATTTTGACTCCAAATGCGAAGTTCAATTCTATGAAAAGTCCCAAAATTTAATGGGCCTGCTCCCAGCCGTTCTGGAGATATCTGCGAAAAACATGAGGGGGGGGCGGAATCCGCCCCCCCCCCCCCCCCCTGTTACAAATAGGGTTAAGGGAGGGATAATTATCCGCGGTAAACGTAATCTTAAATAAGATCGCACCTTAGGTGCAACTATTCGTATCCCGTTCGAAATATTCTCACCGCACCGAGCCGCGTGCGGCGACAGCCGAGTCGGACCAGAACACCAGTGACGTCATGCTAATTTGAGCGATTGGGGCGCTAAAATCCCCGGATGTCTCTGCCTCTCTTATACGGCCTTGCAGAAAGCCAAGGACGTTATGCTACGAGGGCGTATGAGTTCACAAGGAAGTAGATTGCCATGGATTATATTTGTCGTCCATGGATACGCATCACTCTTTAAATCTAGGGAAATTCTACAAAAAGTCTCGTTACACACAACTTATCTGAAATTTAGTGGAATTTGTTTAGTGCGATGTAAACAGGACTACTGGTGACAGCGGCGGTTGAGGGGACCTGTGCCCCTCAAGACGAACTCAAGCCTCTCCAGCTGCAGTAACATCGCAGTTTGGAACGTCCGTTCTCCGTGACGGTGCGCCGCCCCTACGCCAAGCCATCGGCCAGGGAGCTGGCCCATCTGGACAAGTCATCGTCCAGCAGCATCGTCCCAGTGTTCAGCTCTGCCCGGCAACATCATCTGCCAGGAGGCCAACCTCATCAGCTGCACTGGACTGCAACGGAGCCTGCCGACATCACACGGCCAGCCAACCTGTCCCGTGTGTCAACTAATCACACCATCGAGTGATAATCTGTCATCAGCGTCAAAGCAAAATTGCTGTCAAATTATTAATGTGATGAAGAACAAAAATCAAGAGCAATTGAAAACTGCATAAACTCGTGATTTTTAGCTCTCTGCCCAGCAAGAAAAGTGGAATATTAACAACTCTTGTGGTTGTTTCGCTCTGTGATACGCATGCAAAATAAATACAGAAGAAAAGTGTTACGAAAAAGTGGAAAGTGCAATTCACATGAACTTTTGTATTTTAGACTCTGACAAGAAAGAAGAAAATATCGAAATATCAAGTTAAAGCCGTACTCTGGCCGGTTATTTCGGGAGCCGTCTCACCGACGGACCACGCGCACGGGCGCTGTGCGGGGGAGATTCTGAATACAGCTCTCGGCCCTGTCAGACGTCTCTTTCGATCCCTCCCCGACAATTGTCGGCGAGGGATCGAAAGAGACGTCCGACTGTATTCAGAATCTCCCCCGCACAGCGCCCGTGGGTGTGCGCGTGGTCCGTCGGTGAGTCTGCTCCCGAAATAGCCGGCCGTCAGCTAGTTCGGCGTCAGGCCGATTGAACGCCAGTGGAGGAGTGGCGCATCCAAATATAGGACAGCCCTGGCGCGTGCTCACTTGTATGTGATATGAAGAGAAGGGCTTCTGTCCCACACTACGGGTCCGGCGCCTGTCCTATCTCCAGACGTGCGGCCCCGATACCTGTCCTGTCTCCAGACGTTAGGCCCAGTACCTGTCCTGTCTCCAGACGTGAGGCCCGGTGCCTGCCCTGTCTCCAGACGTGAAGCCCGATACCTGTCCTGCCTCCAGACGAGAGGTCCGGTACCTGCCCTGCCTCCAGGTCCTGTAGCTGTCCTGTCTTCAAACGTGAGGCCCGGTACCTGCCTTGCTTTCCAGGCCCGGTAGCTCTCCTGTCTTCAGACGTGAGGCCTCGGTACCTGTCCTGTATCTAGACGTGAGGCCTTTCCAGTTTCCAGACGTGAGGCCTTCCCTGTCTCCAGACGTGAGGCCGGTATCAGTCCTGCCTCCAGATGTAAAGCCCTGTACCTGTCCTTCCTCCAGACGTGAGGTCCGATACCTGCCCTGTCTCCAGGCCCGGTAGCTGTCCTGTCTCCAGACGTGAGGCCCGGTACCTGTCCTGTCTCCAGATGTCAGGCCCCGGTACCTGTACTGTCTCCAGACGTGAGGTCCAGTACCTGTCCTGTCTCCAGACGTAAGGGCCGGTACCTGTTCTGTCTCCAGACGTGAGGTCCGGTACCTGGCCTGCCTCCAGACGTGAGGTCCGGTACCTGTCCTATCTCCCGGCCCGGTACCTGTCCTGTCTCCAGATCCAGTTCCCACTGAGCAAGGGCGCCGCAACCCTCCGAAAGTTGGGGAGGGGGGGGGTGCGGAGGCATTCTGAAGTCGATTCTTTCCATGTAACGCCCATAGGCGTAATGCTAAAATCCGAAAATGTTGGGGGGCGGCTGCCACCCCCCCCCCCCCCCCCCCTCTCCCCGGTTCCTGCGTCCTTGCCACTGAGTTAACCTGTTGGTATTGCATTTCATCGCGTGTCGGGCCCCTCTGCACTCTGCAGGCCTCCGCAGCCGGAAAACTGCACCTAGTACATAGACTGCAATTCCGCTTAAAAGATGGCGCTGCGAGCGTGTGCATTAAAATCCTTACGGGAAATGCGGAGAAACAGCTTCAATGTATATGATAACTTTATGAAAATCACTGCGGCTGTCAACCAGCATACGGAGAATTCGAAAATGATATTTTCAAAAAAACTGAAAAATGTATTCATGCTAAAATGTACGATATTAATGAAAAAAATGGCAAAGTGTCCCAAAAAGAGGCCGGTTGGCACCTCCAAATTTGATTTTAAAAATTTCAAAAAAATTCAAGTAAGCTTGTAATGACATAGCGCATGATAATTTTCACTATTAATCTTAAATCTGTTTTGCATGACTCGGCCTAATATGCATGACGTCATAATTGTCATGAAGTTTGTTATGGCCATGAAGGAGAAAAGAGAAACATGGCCATCTTTCGACGGATATACCATCTATCGTCCGAAACAAATGTCATATTCGTTTTTTTTCGGCTCGAAATACCCCATATAGCAAAATTTCAAGACAACTTTCAAGGTG